>PVKA01013860.1:0-53947 GCA_004027165.1 Ctenomys sociabilis | reverse complement strand
AAAGGATGGAAAGATAGGGGCAGCAGGAAAGGAGAATGCACCAGAAGTTGATTGACCAACCTTGTAGGTCATTTTTCACTGGAGATCATTATAGAACCAGGCAACCAAATAAAAATAGAATATGTTTTTAGTATGACTTGAGATACTGGCCACACTGTCCATTACATAAACGTGTATCAGGTTAATACAAATCATTGTCCAGTAAATGAGGAGACTTTAATATCATACTGCTCAGCCATGAAGACTCATTGCTACAGGGGTGGAGAGTAGAGCTTCAGACTTGGAACCCATATTTGGCAAATTCCCCCTCTTGTCATTTTCCAAAACAGTGCCAGAGTTTTATGTGTAGAGTCTGTTACTATATAATAGCATGCAATCTTGGAATTCACTGCAAGAAAATAATGAAAACAGTCTTCAAAGGCCTGGCTCAGGGATATTCGCTAATTGGCCACCAATGAAATAGTCAAGATCTCACTTTAATCTTATTAGCACCATAAAAATCCAAGGAAGATACTGTAATTTCAGATTGCAAAACATTTTGTCATTTATAAATTCTGATGTGGGATCTATAAATTGACTCAGACCATAAAAATCAATCAAGCTGATATAATTTAAGAAGATCCATTTGGCAGTCCCATTCTATTCTTTGGACAAATAGAAATATGTTGAGAAATGGTAGCATCATGCTCAGACAAAGCAGTAACCTCAAAAATGCTAATCTCAGCCCAACCTTCCCAAGGGAGGAGCAATTGCCACCTTTTTCTCTTTGGTATTGGGGACTGAGCTCAGAAACTTGTGTTTCCAAGGCAGGTACTTGTGCTGCTGAGCTGTAGCCCCAGCCTGGGAGGAGCAACTACATGCTTCAGCTCCAAAGTGTTCCTTCCAGATGCCTTTCATTGTTCATCAAGTGTATGTATACATAGAAGGCAACAAATGATCTAATGAAACAGAATAGGTACACTAATCATACTATCATTTCCCCACTTGCCTGTTGGCTTCTCCAGCTGGGTGTCCTGCATGACCCGCCATGTGCCAAGCCAAGCTCACACTCTTGCTCATGTTCCAAGTACCCTGGAAATGTTATCTCCATCTGCTGTACTCTCAGCAAAAGCCAACCAAGTCGCTTCAAACCAAGAGCTTTGGGCTCATTCTTGATTCTTCCTTCTCTCCCCCAGTGTGTTCATCAAACCATTAGGTGCAGTCCAAGTGTCTCTGCATCCAGAGCAAACTGAGAACATTCTCTCAAAACTGTGTCAAATTTTATCAATGCAGATTAGTTATGAAGAGAATGGGTGTGGCTGTTTGTCCCACAAATGAATATTACATGCTTTGAATATTTTCATGCCCCTGTACCTCCTTCCCCATTGCATTAGTATCAATGAAGATCTTAGCAAGTCTTTCCCAAGTTATCAAGAGCCTCTAAAAAAATAAAAGAGCCTCTGGGAACTCCTCCCTTTTAGGTAGATTTTCTACAGTACATTATCACCAAAATTATCTCACATATATATGAGATTATATATATATATATATATATATATATATATATATATATATATATATATATATATATATATTAGTATGGGTTCACTAATGCCCCCAAAACAAAATGACATCCCTTTAGCTTGGCTATAGTCCTTTACAATATGCATCATTGAGTTTCATCATCATACCACTCTGAACGCGCCCGATCTCATCATCATTCTGAACCATAGTCTTTTTAAAAAACATATTTTTATCGATTTACTAATTAATTAATTTGGTACAGCATCTCACTATGCAGCTCAGACTCATAGTGATCCTCCTGTCTCAACTTTTCCCAGTGCTGAGATTACAGCTGTGGAGCACCATGCCTGCACACGGGCCCTAGGGTTCTAGAGCCTGCTCAGCATGTGGTGCTGGAGACCATGTCCTTGCACTTGCCAGGCAGTGCTTAGACTGCGGAGCTATTCCCCAAGTCCCCTGAGCCATACACTTGATGGGCTTTATAGTCAAACCCTAGAAGACTACTAGAATTTTGTTTGGCTACCTAAAATGTATCGTCTTTTGTACAATGAAAGCCTTTATTCACATTCTTCAAGGCTTAGATTAGAAGCCATTTTTAGTTTGTAGGCTTTCATGGTTACTTCCTGTCTTCCTCCTTTCCACCTATGTTCTCCTATATTTCTCTTTTAGAATTCACTGTACTGCGAAAAGCAAAACTGATATATGCTCAATCTGCATTTCATCCAAACTGGTTCTATTAGCCAGTGTCTCCTTTGATTAATTGGTGCCTATTCAGTACAGTTATTAAACACTCTGAATTGTGGTTCTGAAAAATGATCGATTGAGACTATTAACATTGATGGTTATAACTGATATGCTTTGAATCATCCTTGTCTTGTTATTTTCCTGCTCTCAGTTCCTGTTTTTCACCTCTGTTCAATTGCTTGCTTTGCCTGGTGGATTCATTATGTTGAAGTTTAATGGATCCGCAATGCTTCTTCCCTCTTTATAGAATATCCTTCTGAACATTTTAGAGCACTGGTTTGGTTTTCATGACTTTCCGCAATTGTTCTTCTGTCTTGGAAGTATCTTATTTCTCTGTTGATTTTAGAAAATAGTTTTGTAGAGTCCATCACTCAGGGCTAGAGGTTGTTTTCTTTTTGGGCTTGAAATACTTGAAGCTCTCATTGACTTGAGGGTTTGTGTTGAAAAGTCTGCAGTGATTTTGATGAGCTTTCCTTTATAGGTGATTTGCTTCTTTTCTCTGAGAGCATTCAATGTTTTCTTTTGGGGTTGTATTTCAGAGGTCTTTACTGCAATGTACCTCAGCACAGATCTTTTTTTTTTTTTTTATCATGGCTAATTGGAGTTCTATATGCCTCATTTATTTGTATATCAACTTATTTTTCCCTGGTTGGAACGTTTTCTGCCATTACTTCTTTAAACAGGTTTTCTGTGTCATTTGTACTATCTCCTGGTTTTTCATTGATTCTGATCAATCTTACGTTATTTTTCTTTGCATCATTTAGCAGCTGGCTGGTTAATTTTTATGGTCCCTTGCTATTTTTGAGAAATTTTTATTTTTGTGATCACTAACTACAATCTTGCCATCTCTAGCTGAGATCCTGACTACAGTGGCTCGTGCTGCTAAGTATACTTTCAATGCAATTTTTAATCTCCTGGATATCTGTTTGTGTCTTTTTCTTTTCTATGTTGGGCATGTATGGTTTCCATCATTTTCTTAAGCTTCTCTTTTCATTTCTTCTGTTTCTGCTCTAGCGTCACTAGAGATGTATTTCATAATGGTCACCATCTTTGTAGATATCAGAGAAATTATTTCTGATTTGCTATTTCCTAGAGCCTCATTCATTTTCTTTGTTATTTCAACTGTTACCATTTCAGACTGTCAAGGCAAGTGGCTTTGGGATTTTTGCACTTTATTACTCACTGGGTTTGCTTTTGGTGAGCTTGAAGTGGGGGGTTGCATCTTGTTTAATTTTCTTATCATTTGCTTGTTCTTTTATAAGTTTTGTTAGAGCTTAATTCTTGGGTTGTAAATTGCCTATAACAAGTAGCTTTATTTCTAACATTTATAACCCTTAGGAAATGACTGCTTTTCAGAGATGTCTTTGAGTTTTAGCTGACTCTTGAGTTTTCTGTCTGTTGGGGGGGGGGATGCCTCTTCAATGAATTGGGGTTGAGAAGTTGCCGCCAACTTGGCTCAACCCCTGGTTATTAGGCGCTGACCTGCAGTATTTGTATGACCCCTGGGTAATCTCAGTCTTTGTATATTAGGAAGAATAACTTATATACCATAATTAGGATAATAATGTTACTTTGGCTAAAGTTGTACAATCAGAAATTACAATAGTATCAAGCAGAGTGTAGAAAACGACAAAGTGAGGTGACTATTAGTTTGTCACCATTAGCTGTACTAAATAAATTTGTTTTTAATACAACAAAATCTAAAACTAGAGAGAAGGGGCGACCAAGGCCGACGGCTGAGAGGCGGCAGCACCCGCAGCTACTCTCCGATGGGGCCTGCGCCGCGCTCCCCAGCGGCTCCCCGCTGAACGAGAACCAGGTGCGGACCCTGTGCGAAAAGGCTAAGGAAATTTTAACAAAAGAATCAAATGTGCAAGAGGTTCGTTGTCCCGTTACTGTCTGTGGAGATGTACATTGTCGCGCACAACCTCGCCAGCAAGGAAGACGCCACAACCAGCTCTTCTTTCCGCAGTTTATTCAGGACCCCTATACAATCTTCTTCCCCTGCTAGCTAGCCTCTCGCCTCCTTGCTTTTTTGGTAGCCTTCCTGCTTCCTTGCTAGCCTTCCTGCTTCTCCGAGGGGAAGCCCGCTCATGGCTTTGAACCAGTGGGCGTCCAACCCCGGAGTGCTACGTAGGCACAGCCGATAGGTCCAGGTACACGGAAGCAACGCCCTAGTCTTAGCCTTAGCCAAATGAGAAGTTGTTTGCTACGGAGAGCACTCACCCCCAGGTGGGGGTGGAAGGCGGAAGCCAGCGCCGTCTTTAAGGTGCGGCTGTGCGCAGCTCTCCACAGTAAGTTGTTTGTTATGGAGAGCACTCACCCCCAGGCGGGGGTGGAAGGCAGAAGCCAGCACTATCTTTCAGGTGCGGCTATTCGCAGCTCTCTACAGTACATGGCCAATTCCATGACCTTATGGAACTCTTTAGAATTGGTGGAAAATCACCAGATACAAACTATCTATTCATGGGCGACTATGTAGACAGAGGTTATTGTTCTGTGGAGACTGTGACTCTTCTTGTAGCATTAAAGGTGCGTTATCCAGAACGCATTACCATATTGAGAGGAAATCATGAAAGCCGACAAATTACCCAAGTGTATGGATTTTATGATGAATGTCTATGAAAATACGGACATGCCAATGTTTGGAAATATTTTACAGATCTCTTTGATTACCTTCCACTTACAGCTTTAGTAGATGGACAGATACTCTGCCTCCATGGTGGCCTCTCTCCATCCATAGGTACACTGGATCATGTAAGAGCCCTGGATCGTTTACAAGAACAAGGGTCCGATGTGCGATCTCTTATGGTCAGACCCAGATGACCGCAGTGGACAGGGTATTTCACCACGTGGTGCTGGCTACACATTTGGACAAGATATCTCTGAAACATTTAACCATGCCAACGGTCTCACACTGGTTTCTCGTGCCCACCAGCTAGTAATGGAGGGATACAATTGGTGTCACAATCGGGATGTGGTTACCGTATTTAGTGCACCCAATTACTGCTACCGTTGTGGAAACCAGGCTGCTATCATGGAACTGGATGATACCTTAAAATAAGATTTTCTTCAGTTTGACCCAGCACCTCGTTGTGGAGAGCCTCATGTTACTCGATGCACCCCAGACTACTTCCTGTAAATTCCTCCTGGGAAAAACTGCCTTTGTGAAGGTATACCTGGCTTTTTAAAATATATTTAAAAATTTAAAGATGCGACAGTAATCTATGCTTCTGTAACAAATTGTGATGTCTTGGCATTAAAATTAAACCACATCATGGACCAAAATGTGCCATACGAATGATGAGCATTTAGCACAATTTGAGACTGAAATTTAGTACAGTATGTTCTTCTAGATTGGTCAATCTAACAGTTTGCCTGCTGTATTTGTAGTAACTATTTTTCTCTGGACTATTCCAGCAAAAAGGTAACTAACTACTCTATCTCCTTCTGTGCTTATTTGGAAATTTTAGTTATAGTGTTTAACAAGCATGGATTAACACAGTTGGAATTTTATTTTTAAGAAAACTTCACAAGCTGACTTCCACTTAATCCATTACCCTTTATTTTATTGAAATGTTTAATTAACTAAAGAAAAGATTCTTCCTGGGAGTATGTTGTCATAATATTAAAGAAATTGCCCTTCATTTACATTACTGTCTTATGTTGATCCACATATTTCTGTATATTTGTCATGATAGTGTTTGCATCCTATTTGGTGCACTGAGCAAATAAACTTTTCATTTTAAACAAAAAAAAAAAAAAATCCAAAACTAAGAAAATTGTATGCAATAAGTCAGCCCACAATACAGCAATTCTATCCTTGGGGAGAACATTTAAAAGGGTTTAGGGGATAAAATAGACAAAGAGAATAAAAGGGAGAGATGAGAAATGAGGCTAGAGGACCATGCAAATGTTGGGAAACTGGTGAAGAGGATTGGAGGGGAAGAGAAAAGGAAGAAAAATTCCAGAGCAACAACAAAAACCTAGAAGCCATGTTCACATGCATATAAAAACAAGAATAATCAAGAAAAAATAACCAAAGAAACAAGGAAAGAAAGAGAGAGAGAGAGAGAGAGAGAGAGAGAGAGAGAGAGAGAGAGAGAAAGAAAGAAAGAAAGAAAGAAAGAAAGAAAGAAAGAAAGAAAGAAAGAAAGAAAGAAAGAAAGAAAGATAATATATCCATTTTAAGGTGTGTCTCTGCCGTCCCTGGTAGACAATGTGGGCAGACAGAGCCCAGGTCTGAGCTGATTAAGCACAGCAAGCCAGATGTAGGTGTACAGCAGGGAATAAGCCTAGCAAGCCTACACCTTTAGTTCCACTGGAGTTCAGGCAGGTTTCTAGCCGTGAGACTGGAACTAGACCCATTCAGTCTGCAGCAGTCTGCGTGACCCCTCCAGCTTGGTCTTGGCTCCCTGCCAGCTGGAACTTGGCCCCCTGACTTCCTGCCAACTTGAATTTGGCTCCTTTTCCCAACACTGGGATCTGCTAGATGGAGCCAGCAGTTGCTCTGAGTTCCAGTTGGCCCCTCTCCAAGAAGTTTCTGGTCAGTGGGCCTCTCCTGGGAGATGCCTGCAGTAAAAATCTCACCAGCCACTGCACTCTGCTGAGTCCACTGGTCTGTTCCACAGGGGTGCTTCTTCATGGAGGCTTCTGGGGGTGCCAGTACTCACCATTTGTCTGCACACTGGAGCTGCCCCTTCCACACTGTGAGTCCAGACTCAAGGAGAAGTGCCTGCCACCTCTTCCTCCTCCTCCTCCTCCATTGAAATCTTTCTATTTGCCCTCCGTGTGGGCTTCAGTGCTCACATCAGGTCCTTCCTGGATCCTGGGGACCCACTTCTTTCCTCCTACTCATGATATATTCTAGTGTCTGGGCACGTATTTCAGAGAGGGTCTCTCTGGGTTGCTCATCACTCCACCATCTCCCTGCAAGTCCTTAGAAGACTTCTGACTACGGGCATTATTTCAGGTGAAATGAAATTGAGGGCAAGAGTTTAACTTCCTGTATCTATAAATCAGCATATTGGTTTGTCCTTTATGTTTATTGTAATGAATAAACCATAGACAGCCTTGAGTATTTTTCCCCAAACAGCATTTTATTTTTTCACTGTATTTAGGGCAGTGTCTACAGGGTCTACCAGGTCTCACTACACAGATCGGATTCATAGTGATTCTCCTGTTTTCAGCCTCCCAAGTGCTGGGATTACAGGCATGTTCCACCACACCCAGTCTCAGTCATATCTCAGTGCATCCCAGGGTGGGGCCAGCATGGTACATTTGTCCACATATGGACTTTGCCTGATTGATCCTAAAATTATCATCTACATATTTAATGACTAAAAGAACACAGTGGATTTGACAAATTCAAGGCACAAATATAATGTGTAATTTGAGTTCTCTTGTAACTTTATTTCTTCATAAATGGAAAAATTCTGGGCCTGGAAATCAGACAAACCTAAAATTAAACATAGAAAACTCTTAAAATCATACGGCTTTACTAGTGCCTATTAGTTATACGAAAGTGGGTTTTGTTTCACTGTATCCATAAATGCCTGTAAAATACTCTATGTTTATCCCCTTATTGCTCTTTCCTACCTTTTCCCACAATAATAAATTAGGAGGAGTGATAATCCTATAAATTAGAAGTTTTAGCCAAAATAATGAATATTGTTGCTAAAGAGGCCCAGAGTTACTTGTTCCCCTTGTCCTTTGATCTGAGCTCCAAAGCCTTTGTTACCTATCTCATGGGAACTTGAAGATATAAATAGACTGCAAGTTTTCCAAAGTTAGAGCTGACATAGATGCTGTATAAAAATATAATATTGTTTAAAGACTTAAAAGAAGCCCTAGAAAATATAGAAGGGCTATAAATCAGAATAAATTATAGGCAGGTCACTCTTTCAAGAGCAAGATAGACTAAAATAGCCCCAAGCAGTACCAGTAGGATTATCTCTGTATAATCAGAAGGTGATGAATCTTTCAAGATACATGAAGAGAGTTCTACTCATCATAGTTCTACTTTCAAATGGCTTGATCCTAAGAACTTGACGAGAATCTCTTAGAATAAATAAGTTCAACAAGGGTTCAGGATATAAGATATGCGTATAGGTATATTATAGTATATATAATACACTATACAGGTACATTGCATCATATATGTACAGTGCTTCTTTACTCTTGGTTGAAAAATCCAAAAGTAAAATTCTGTTTGATAGTATCAAAATGAATAAAATAATCTAAGCGCACACAAGTGAATGCTGAAGTACAAAGCATTGTTAAAAGAAATTGAAGACCTAACCAAATGGAAACTAATTTTCTATTTATAAATTGTATTTTTTTTTTTTTTTTTTGGTGGAACTTTGGTGAACTCAGGCCCTTGTGCTTGCCAGGGAAGCACTTATTCCACTAAGCCATCTCTCCAGCCCTTATTTACAAACTGGAAGATATTGCTAATTTGGCAACCTTTATCAAACTGATCTACAAACGCAGTGCAAGCCCCACCACATCCCCACCTGGACTCCTGGTGGAAACTGATAAATCAATTACAAAATTCAAATGGAAACTTAAGAGACCCAAGTATCCAAAGCAACCCTGAAAACTACTAAGAAAGTTGGAAGAGTCACATTTGCCAATTTCAAAACTTGCCATAGAGCCATAGTACTTAAGGCAATAGAATATTAGTATAAACATGGTGACATAAATCAGTAGACTAAAATGAAAAACTCAGGAATATGTCCTCATATTTATGATCCATTGACTTTTAGCAGTATTTTAAAGCTATGTAGGATGGAAGAGAATAATTTGTTAAACATACTACTAGGATTACTGGGCCTCTACATGCAGTGGAATAAATTTAGACAAACACCTCACAGTGTCTACATACATTAATTCAGAATGAATCAATGATTTATATTTTAAAACTCAATAAATATTCAAAGTATAGCTAAAATCTAAATAGTTATTTCTTCAGAGAAAATACACAAAGTGGCCAATAAGCAAACAAGTGAAAGATTAACATTCTAATGGTCCCAAAGCTTTTCAACAATTTAAGCAAAAAAGTTACAAGTTGACCCAGCCACTGTGTTTATCAACCTAAGAGAAGTGAATATCTATGTCTACGCAAACTGTTGGATGCCAATACTCAATAGTGTTGTATCGGTTACTATTCTCTCATTTCTGAGACAAATACCTGGCACTCAAAGTGAAGGAGGGAAAGGTTTATTTAGCTCACAGCTAACGGAGGTTTCAGTCCATGCTTAGCTGGCTCCAAGACATGGCAGAGAGCAACCTTCTCTTTGGCCGCAGCAAAGAGCAAGAGCAAAAACGAGGAGTAGCAGCAACGATGGCTATGGAGAGCAAGTCTGTCCCCTTATGTTGCATTCAGGCTGTCCACCTCAGGCTAGGCATAGTACTCACACCCATAATCCCAGTGGACCATGAGTTATTCACAAACTCTAGAAGTCTGTGCCATGACTGCATTGAAGTTTGGCTGGGGGAAGGGGGCAACTAGACACAAACCATAAGAAGATTATTCATGACAGCCATATGATAGAAACACCTCTAATGTTTATTAGAAGCATAATAAATAGTTTGGCTTACTGAAATGTGGACAAGCTTTGAAAATAATACGCTAAGAGAGAGAAGCCAATCACAAAATCTGACTCAACTTATGAGAAATGTCCAGAATCGGCCAAATCTATAGACTGGAACTAGCTTAGAATTTGCTTGGCTGATGGTACCTGAGCAATGGGGTGGTGACAATGGCTGCTAGGAATGAAGTTTCTCTGCAGCGAGGGAGATAGCTCAGTAGAATAAGCACCTGCCTGGCAAGCGGAGGGCCCTGAGTTCAATTCCTGGTACCTCAAAAAATAAACAAATAAATAAAATAAAAAAGGAATGAAGTTTTTCTATAGAACAATGAAAACAATTTAAAATTACTTGTTCAAATTGTTTTACAGTTTATGAATATGCCAAAAACAATGAGTAGCACATTTTAAATGTATCTTATATAAATGATCTCTTAATGAAAGATTCTATTAATATCAGTACCAATATTTTTAATGCTGTATTTCCAGTGCTATCAATTGAGCTTGAAATGAAACATGTTTTGTAACATAAGGGAACATTTTCTATATATTAATTTAAATATTTAAATAATGCTCACTAGGGTATTCATTCATGCTGAATGTGGAATGTACATTTTTTGTAGGAATCCTCAAACTTTGACATTTGTAATTCTTCCCATGTTCATTTTAACATTATTCATAATTGCCAAGATATGGAACCCATGGAAATGTCCTTCACCAAGTTACTGCCTGGGGACACAGCACCGAGACCAAGAGTGGGGCTGTCTGAGCCCTTTGGAGCCCACTTCATATCACTGCATGCTCCAGAGGCCAAACATGGGCTTTGTGTTTGCCATGTTGAGCTCTGGTCTTACTCCGGTCCCCTTCTTGTTTTCTATGACCATGTCCTCCCATTTGGGATGAGACACTTAACCTGTACCATCATATATTAAAGATATGTAACTTGATTTTTTTTAAAGAATGCAAAAATAGTGACATAAATTTCATTAAACAAAATATAATGATATAAAATTTCATTAAACAAAGTAATAAGAATTCAACGTGTATTGCATGATGTCATCTTCCTATTAGTTGTTCAGGTTATCAGACATAAGCCTGCCCTGGGGGCGGGGTTGGCGTGGCATATGGGTTGGAGGCATGGTGCCAAGGATCAAAACAGGTCCCTGCACTTGCCTAAGCTTGCCTAAGCAGGTGCTTTAGGCCACTGAGCTATCTCGCCAGCCCAAGAAATTTTAAAAAATGAATAATAAAAAAAATCAGCATTAATTGCTCCTTTCAAAAGACCATTGTCTCACCAGTGTGAGAACCCTGAAAGAGTAAATAAAATCTGAAAGGTACAATAAATATTGTTTAAAAAAAAAAAAAAAAGGAATTTGTTCATTAGGAAGGTAACTTGGCTTTTTAATCAATTAATTAATTATTTAGGGTCTCAGAGCTGAGAGTTTGCTTTGAGTTTCAGAAGAGAATTTGGGCTTAGGCTTTTGAGTAATGCTGGAACCATAAAGACTTTTGTAACTCTTGGGCTCAATGCATTTTGCATTGAGATACACATAAGTTTTTGGGAAGTCAAGAGTAGAAAGTTATGATTTGGATCTTAAATGTACCCCAAAGGTTGGTTTTCAGCTAATGATACACTGGAGGTGGTAAAACCTAGGTGAGGGGGCCTAGTTGGATGGAATAGGTCCTCGAAGTTTGCCCTGGGGGGCTATATTTTGGTCCCCTACTCCCTGTCTGCACTTCCTCCGTGCTATGAAATGACCAGCCTCCTCTACCACATGCTCCACCATGACATTGTGCCTCCTTGAAGTTCAGAGGGGGTGGCATAGAGCTGAGAATGAGTTGAAGCCTCCATTCTGCCCTCCACTACAAGGGTCCAGAATGTTTAGATCTCACAAGAGAGCTCATACATTTGTCTGACTTATTTCCTTTAACATAACCTGCCTTTCCATTTTGCCTATATTGTGATAAATGATAGAATTTCTTTATGAAGGCCACGTATTATCACATTGTTCACATATACACCACGTTTTCTTTCTCTGCTCCATTGGGCAGCTTTTAGTTACTGTGACAAAATACCTAGAAATGTGAAAGCAAGAAATTTTTTTTTTTTTTTTGCTCATGGTTTGAGAGAGAAACCATGGGGTGAGGCATGATGGTTCGGGATGTTGATCAGAGTACGTAAAATTTAAGTTAGGAGGAATCATTTCATGAGATGTGGAATAAATATGGTGACTCTAGTTAATAACAATGTGCCCATTTTGAAAATTACTCCAAGAGATTGTTAGGTGTTTTTACCATGAAAATTAAGTACGCCTAGGTTAATGAGCTTAGATGAGCCACAGTATGCTTCAGAACATCGTGCACGTGACAAATGTGCACAGTTTTGTGAATTTAATAAGAAACATAAGTCAATGTGATGGGTGTGTTAAACTCCAGATTCCTGGGTCCTGGCACTAGTGATACATTGCATATGGTTGGGAAAGTGTCAAATGTCTACGTTTTGAAGACCTTTTCTGAAGCACAGTGCAAATACTGCTTTAAAGAAAGGTTGCAACATCACCTGCTAGCAGAAGCTATGTTCTCTAGAAGAGCTGGATAGAAGTAGATCTCTTGTTCTTAGCATTGATCGGGGGAGAGGCAGGGAGAATATTTTCACACCTGGTTTGTGTCAGGTGAAATGCACACTCCATATTTTTTAAAAAATGATCTCATCTCACATATATAAGAAATAATGGATAAACCTCCTCAAACTGATGACCTGTTTCTAATTTTTGGCTTGTGGTTAAATGAATGCATTCATTTGCAGTCCATCAAGAGAAAGGAGAGGGCTGGGGAGATATCTTCATGGTGTAAGCATGTGCCTTACATGCTTATAGGTCCTGGCAAGCACAGGGCCCAGGTTTGATCCTAGGTACCACAAACCAGATGTGGTGGCATACTCCTGTAATCCCAGTACTGGGGAGGCTGAGGCAGGAGAATTACTACAAGTACAAGCTGTGTACTGAGACCCTATACCAAATAAATAAAAAGTAAAAGTAAAAAAGGAGAATACTCACAAGAACTCAATATACAGGGAAATCAGAACTTGACTGTTTCTCAGTAAGATTTGCAAGTAGTAGGAGACTTCTGATAAAACCATGTACCTGAAAATAATTACAATAATCTAAAGTTTGCACTTAATTCTCAACACCAATGCTCTATAAGTACAACTGTATGGGAAAGTATTGATTTGATTTACATAATTTTTTTTTTTTTTGGTCTTTTTGAGACAGGGTCTCACTATGCAGTTCAGGCTGGCCTTAAGCTCACTTTGTAGCTCAGGCTGGTCTCGAACTCACAACAATCCTCCTGCCTCAGCCTCCCAAGTGCTGGGATTACAGGCAAGCGCCACCATGCCCGGCCTACATAATTATTTTTGTACTTTCTGTTGTAGAATTAAATTTTTTAAAATTATTTATTTATTTATATTTAGTACAGGGTCTTGCTACGCAGTGTAGACTTATAGTGCAGAAGGATTTTTTTTTTTTCTGGTAAGGCATAAGGATCTGGGGATTGAACTATAGTCATGAGCCTGACTGCTTTGCTTAAGCAGGCACTTAAGCAACTGAGCTAATGGGTAGGCCCCCTCCCCATGGAGACTCATAGTGATTCCTCTGTCTCAGACTCCCCAGAGCTTGGACTATAGGTATGTGTGCCACCACGCCCAGTTTTGGTGACCAGCACAATGCACCAAATGTTCTGGGAGGCCATCAGGGAATGTGGTACAATGAAATTAATTAGGGATTGAACTTTGGTCCTTGGTTTTGCCAGGCAGCTATCTTCCCAGCCCTAGTTATAGAATTTTAAAGTGACAATCCAGTTTGAAATGTTTTCTTTAAGGGTACACTGATGCCATGCCTTCAAAAAGTTTATATTATTTATGTTCTTTAAGGTACTTAGAATATCTAAGTACAGTTAGTTAGTATAGGAACATCAGTTTTCTTTCTTTTCTACTCTATTCTAATTTGTCATGAGTCTTCTCATATCTCACTATTGAACATGCTACAGATTCCTCTCTATATTTTTCATGCCAGTGGTTCCAGCCTAATATTTTGTCCTTATGGACTTATACCTGGATAAACACATCAGCCCCTGCTGGCACAGAACACAAAGATCTGAGGCAGCAACCAGTCAACAGGCAGAAGAGGCTGGGACAGAGGCAGGGAAAGGTGAGGCGGAAGGAGGGCAGAGAGTGACAGGAGATGAGTGACGGCTGAAGAAGGGGCTGGGCTTTCAAGGCCTTATCTGTCAACAAGAGGACTCTGGCTTTTAATCTGAAAGTAAAAGAGAGCCTGGGATTGGGGTGTTGGCCATGGGGTGACTGGATAAGTCTTCTGTTTTAAGAGGACTAGTCTGGCTTTTCTATTGTAAACGGTCTGAGGGAGAGAAAGAAGCAGAAAGATCTGACAGGAGGAGACTCTGGCTGTTATCCAGGGAAAGCTGTTGACATAGAGCATTGTTCTTAAGGGAAATGATGAGAGGTGGTCAGCTCTGGATATGGTCTGAAGGCAACTCTGGCAGGATTCACTGGTAGCTTAGAGATGAGTTGTGAGAAAAGAGGAGACAAGATGACTCCAGGGATCTGGCTTTAGGCCTGAGCAACTGAAGGAAGGGACTCATCACTCTACACACTCACACACACACACACACACACACACACCCCACTTTATACAAAACACACATGATTTTTTTCTAACTTAAAGTACAATTAAAACAATGGCCAATTAACTGTGAGAGAGGCTAACTGGTTTACCCAAGATTAACCTGCTTGTGCTTGAGTATTGCTCAGTGTCTCTATTTAACTATTCTCTTTAGCAATAGCTATTGGTTTCTATACCTATCCCAAACTTGGGGGCAGCAAAAAATATTGGGTGTTATTTTGGCTTTTTGAGAGTTCACAGATTTCACATACCATAGCTGAGAACATCGTGTAAACTTGCCCAAGTATGCAGCATAAGGTGTCAGCTGCAACTCCAAACTCTAGGTCCCACATCCTGCAGACATGCCTAAATTTAATGCTCTGAGAAAGAGCAAAGCATTTGCATTTTAATATCTGGCTTGTCATCTGCAAAGAATGGCTAATTTAACAACATAACTGACAGAGTTGCAGTTTGTTTAGGGATTTCAGGAGCATAAAACTGTAGCATTAAAGTTAACTCTATCATCATAATCTTATTTGCATCTGTTTTTTTTTTGGTCATGTGGAAAATATATGTTTTCATCATAGTCTGGGGTTGAATATGTATGCAGTAAGAAATATTTTCCTTTGGCTCCAAATGCAATGTATGAGTTCTAAAACACTATATTAATGTCAGATTTCTAAACTTTTTTTTCTATCAAAAGAAACTCTAGTAAAAGCCCTTTCCAAGTAAAATGGATTATGCCTGTTGAAAGCATTGCTGGTTCTCATTTAAGAAGCTGATTTTCATCAGAGAAGCTGATCTTCAGGATAGCTGCCACTTGGCGTACACTGCATTAGAGAAAAAAGAGTTGGGCCAAACCAAACACCTGAATCAACCAGTTGTGTCCCTGAGCCCTTTCATGTCTCTGTAACACATTCAAGGTTTTGGCTTCAAACAATCTTTCCCAAAAGGCAAATCTGCAGCAAACTCCCCGCTCTTTTAGAATTGTTGGCATTTTATACAACCTGGCAGCATTGTTGAACTGTACTTACTAAGACTTACAGAGTACTATGGGCTTAGATTGCAAACTTCAGCTGAATTTAGATGCAAACAATTACAATTGTAAATTGTTCTTTCTGCCCAAAAGCACATGCTGCGATCAGTACTTTACCTTCTGATGAAACAGGTCATTTTAATCTTTTGTAGTCCATGGAACAGTGTGTACTTGACAACCCAAGAGAGAAACACTTCCTAATTCAAGGGAGATATTTTGTGCCACCAAATGCAGACCTATGTACATAATAAAAGATGTAATCCTTCCTCCACCAAGTGAATCTTTTTAAAGTAGTTTTAAAATGCCATGGACAAAACCCACACCACTTTACTAAGATGCTTTTAAAATTTGTCAGAATTTTAAACCAGATCACATTGAACTTGGTTTCCAGAAGCCAATGGAGAAGAGATTAGAAGCACTTAGACCGGAAACTGTGTTTCCATGAACTTCAAGATGCTGCCTCTGTTGTTTTCTTTTTCTCCACTGGCAAGATGCACCCAACTTGGGTAACAACCCTGTTCCCTTTGTGCTAATCCCTTTGATGAGCATAGGCAACTGGTCTGATTAATGAATAAAATAATTCTTCTGGATGAGAAACAAAGGACCGGAGGATGAATTCGCTTGCCCTTGGTCATTTGTCCAGCTGGTAACAGGTCTAGAATGGAGTTTTCCTATCTCATAGTCTTAAATAGAAGAGTCTGTGTCATTTGGGCATTAGTATCTCTTCTTCTGCTTGTAAACAAAAATGGAAATATTTAGAGGAGGCACTGAAAAAAGGCTAGCTCTAGAAACAAGTAGATTTTTTTGAACAGTAAACATACTGTTCAGAGTTTTTCCTTTTATCCCCCTCACTCTTGCTTTATGATGGTGAAGCCTCCCTCTGGTGATACTTCCATGCACTCAGCTGCTCAAGCCCCAAGCTGAAAGCCCTCCTGCCACTCCCTATGCCATCAGGTCTTTGCCAGTTGCCTCCCGGAAGCTCACATTCTCGTCGAATTGCTCAAAGGCAGTCTTTAGTATCTCTCTCAGTGCAATATTGCGGTCTTTTGTTCGCCCTCTTTGCTTCTAATATTTTATTTTTCTGTGGGGAAAAATGCCTTTTGTTCCATATTCGTATGTTTACCCCTTTACCTTGTCATTGTGTGATCACGTGACTGCGTGCTGACCAATGGGAGTAGGTAGAAGAGTTGGGGAGGGGAAGATTCTGGGGATGGATGTAGGAGAGTTGGTGAGCACATTTTACTGCCTTTTTCTCTCTCCTACTTAGCCTTGCTGCTGGGATCCATTGCCATCCTAGACATTAGCAGGGGGCAGAACATTAAAGCAAATGCATGAGAAGACTGGTGTCAAGAGGAATGAGATCAGGGCAGCCTTTTTGAAATTTTTAGCTTAGTTATGAGCTCGTGTGTGTTAATGTTTGCAGTCCTTGTGGGAGGCTGTACGTGCACCACACGTCTCAGTCCATTTTTTCTTCCCCTGTACCTTCCTTTTTGCCTCCTTCACCCATATTTCGACTCCCTTTTTGTTTTGGTGCACGTTTGTAGCACACTCCTCATACAGAGTCGGGCTCGGCCATAGCACATGTAAATTCCTTTCTTTCAACCCTGTGTCTTTCTCTCCCTCCCAGTTGGCCCTATCTCTTGATCTCTTTGCCCTTTGCAAACCACCTATCTCCTTATTTCCTGTTACCTATCTTTTGTCTTTCACTTTAAGGATACTTTGGGTTTCTCACATAAGAGCACTCATGTGATATTTAAGTCGGTGCATCTGATTTATTTTATTTAAGGTTACAGTCTCAAGCTACATCTATTTTCTTATGAATGACTCGAGTTTTTCTTTATGGCACAGAAGTACTCAATTATGTATAAATTACATTTTCTTTAGCCATGGACATTGGTACCACTTTGAGATTTAGCCTTTATGAACTGTGCTGCTATAAACATAGGTATGCATATATCACTGTGGAATAATGTATTTAGCTCTTTTGGGATAATACATTGAGGGGACTAGCTGGGTCAGATGGAATTCCTAGCTTCAGGTTTCTTTAATTGATTAATTTATTTTTAATCTTTTATTTATTTATTTATTTGGTACAGGGTCTCGCTAAGCAACTTGGATTCATAATGATCCTCCTGCCTCAGCCTCCCCAGCATTGGGATGACAGGCATGCACCACCACACCCAGTTTCTGTGGCCGACATGGCAGTGAGGCATGTGGTACCAGGATTCGAGCCCAGTTCCTCTTGCTTGCCAGGCAGGCGTATGGACCACTGAACTATCACCCCAGCCTCAAAATACTATTTTTTGAAGAGAATAGAAATATTATTAAAACAGGAGAATTACAAATGATACATAATTTCACTAAACAAAATAATACATATTTCATAGTATTTGCTATAATGCATAGTCTTGTATTCAAATTAGCTGTTCATGTTACCAGATAAATGCATGAAAAAATTGGAAAAATATATGAAAAATTAAGAAGAGAAAAAGGAAAAAAATAATTTTTATAAAGGAGACAAGACTAATTATGAATTAACTACTCATTTCCATAAGCTAGCAGAAATCAATAACGGTACAGTTGTCCAAAGCATTCTGCTTATATACATAGATATATCTCTTTCTCCCACTCCTTCTCCTGTCCTCCTCAACTCAGTAAATTCTTTTTGAACAGGTTCATTTCCTTTTCCCAGTATCTATTGTACCCTTCAGATTTTATTTTCCCTTTCAGTTTCTCACACTAAGGAAATATTATGATGTTTGCACATGTGGGTCTGATTCATTTCACTTAATAGTATGGTCTCTAGTTTCATCCATTTACAGATAAAAACCTCAAATTTATCCTTTTTGTAGCTGAACAATATTGCATCATGTACAAAACACACACAAGCACACACACACACACACACACACACACACACATCTTTTTTATCCATTCCTCAGTTGGACATTTGGGTTGCTTCCAAGATTAGGTATGGTGGGCCAGCCAAGTAGCTCAGCAGATTAAAGCATCTACAAGCAGGTGCAGGAGCCAGGGGTTTGATCCCTGGGCCTGTAGTGTGGGGCCCTCTCCCAGGCATGTTGAGATGGCAATTGAGACTGGGTATGGTGACCCAGACCTGTAATCTGAGATCTTTGGAGGCTGTAAACAGGTGGATTACTATGAGTCTGATCTAGTATTGACACCCTGATCACCCTGTAGACCCTTCCATAAAATAAAAAATAAAAAAAAAGATTAACTATGACAAATTGAGCTGCTATAAACAGCATGCACATATCACTGTGGTATGTTTTCAGTTCTTCTGAAAAAATGCCAAGGAGGGAAATAGCTGGATTAAATGAGACTTCTAATCCTATCTTTTTGAGGAATCTCTACACTGATTTCCATATAGGTTGTACCAGTGTCCACCCCCACCAGCAGTGGAGAAGTGTTCCTTTTTTCCCCTCAGCCCCTCAAGCATTTGTTGTTGGCTGACTTCTTGATGATAGCCATTCTTTCTGGGGTGAGATAGAATCTCTGTGTTGTTTTAATTTGCATTTCTCAAATGACCAATGATGGTGAACATTTTTTCACATGTTTATTTGCCATTTGTATTTCTTCATCTGAGAAGTGTGTATTCATTAGTCAAAATGGATCAAAGATTTAAATATTAAAACAGAAACACTAAATTTACTAAAGTAAAATGTAGGTAGAAATCTTAAACACTTAGGGGTAGATAGAGTTCATGAACAAAAACCAAACTGCATAATAAATACTTCAAAGAATTAACAAGTGAGATCTTATCTTTTTGAAAAGTTTCTGCACTTCAAAAGATATCTTCAGTGGAATAAAAAGAAAACCCATGAACCAGGAAAACATTATAGCTGACTGTTCCTCTGACAAAGGCCTTTTATCTTGAACATATGAAGAATTAATCCCTCCCCATTCAAAGAACCAATCCTAGTTTTGGTTTTATGGACCAGCTTTTTAAAGCATTCTTATTTAGGATTATTGACAATCAAATTAAGCTTAATACTTAATATGGAGCTAACAAATAAATTCCAGAGCATCTTGTTTTATTCCTAAAGCCCAGATCTGGTTGTTGTATTAGTTCCATAGTTGGGGAAACAAAAGTACCTTGGAAAACCAGTTAAAAGGAAGAAAGATTTATTTTGGCTCAGAGTTTCAGAAATTTAAGTCCACAGGAAGCTGTGGTCCTGAGGTGAGGGAAGCATCTCACCCAAAGGGCTCCGTGGAGAAAAGGTTCTCACACAGGGCATTCAGGAAGCTCAGGACAAAGGAGGGAAGATACTGTTCCCTTCATGCAGGCTCCATCTCTGAAGTTTCTATTGTCCTCCAACAATGCTATGAAATAATCTCATCCATAACTGATTAATACACTAAGGAAGTGAGAGCCCTCATGATCCCAACATGATCTAAAAGCCCCACCTCTGAGCACATGAGACTTTGGGAGACATTTTCAAGCTACAGCAATGGCCATGTTCTTATGCTTAAATTCAGTATTCCTTATCCAGCAAGGATCAAAATCCTTGATAAACCATCACCATTTATGCAGTGATTTCAGACTTACATTGTACCTGCCTCTCTATACACTTCCCTTGTGCTTGTAATGCCGGCAACACTGAACCATGTCATTCACCAAACTCAGAATGGGCTTTCTCCCTGCCCGTTTCCCTTTGAACCTTTCATTAATCCTTTTCGAGCCATCTTGGATACCTCCTCCTGATAGCTATCCTTAACTCCCTGAGCTCTAATACAGTTATTCTTATGTTATTTTCACCATGTTCTTGCACTTATTACTGCTCTTAAACTCTTTGTGAGCAGTCTGTCTTCTTTCCTGGACTATGAATCCACTATGAATAAGAAGAAATCACTTGTTTCCTTCTCCGCTTGTTCACAAGAAAACTAGGTGAATCAAGAAAGATTTTTAAAATTAGATTATGTGAATATATTTGGCAACATCCTCCTTGGGTTCTGATTATGAGTGTTTACCAAGAAATGTATTCTTCAACAGAAGTCTACTTATAAGTTAACTGTCTCCTTTGCATTATATCTTCATGGACATAGAATAACACAAGTTCTTCTAAGGTATATATTTAAGATCCTGGTATTCAGGAGAAATTAACATAAAATAACTGGCCTTGCCTTAGAGGTAGTAGATGTGAACTATGAGTGCATAAAAGTTAATTACTGGGTATGCCAAACATAAAATATTCAGGTAGAAGTAGCAACAAAACAAAAATAAAATGGCTACCATAGCAACTAACTAGCTATTTAATCAAACCTCCTAACTCATCTGAAATTAACATAGAGAGATTTGTAAATTGAGTAAAACGAGAAACAGAAGTGGATTTAGATGATTATTATTCTGGTTGGGGTTGATTCAAATTTTAACTTAAAGGATTCAGCATAACTTAGAGTTATAGTTAAAGTTGTAGGACAAAAGTAAGCTGGATCCTAAGCCCTGGAAAATTCCAGATGAAATATGGGATCATATTAAATGTTATGAATATAATATTGAACAAAAGAAGTGAAACCCTGAACAATTGTTCACATTACTACATTCTAAACATGCTCTGCTAAACTTTGTTGTTTAGAAATATCTGCATGAATGATGAAACTATCAACAAATCAAGGAATTTATTGGCAAAAAAAGTAAAGATAATTGTTCTTTAGCAAAAGATGAAATTGAATTGAGGTTGAATTAAGAGACGGGGTATCCAGGATCCAAAAGTATTTATTTCTTGACTTAGGATGTATCCACACAGATATTTCCTTTAAATTTTTAAATTGTGTGTTGATATTTTATATATTTTGCTTATTCAATATTAGCAATTTAAAAAGGAGAAAAGCCTTTTTTTGAGATAAGATACTGTTATATAGCTCAGGCAGATCTTGAGCTCACTTGTAGCCCAGGCTGGCATTGAACTTGTGGTGATAACCCCTCCCACAGCCTCATAAATGCTGGAATTACAAGCATAAGCCACCATGCCTAGAAAAAAAGGAAAAAAGCCTTTTTTTACTTACTTTTAATAATATTATTATTATTATTATTATTTTCATAAGGGGTCTCACTACACAGTTAGGACCTATAGTGATTCTCCTGTTTCAACCTCCCCAGTGCTGGGATTGCAGGCATGTATCACCACACCCGGTTTCCATGGCAGGTACGGTGCATCCAGGTTAGGGCTAGTAGAGCATACAGCATAGAGGATTGACCCCAGGTCCTTGAGCTTGCCAGGCAGGTGCTTAGACCACAGAGCTATGTCCCCAGCCCGAGAAAAGCCTTTTAATAAAAGTCAAACAATTCAACATGAAAATGGATTAAAACGCAGAAGTAAATGTTAACCAAATATTACAAATATATTCAAAATTATTAGTGACAAGGGAATTCTTATTAGAATCAGTAAGATATTATTTCAAACTCACACTACGTAATTAAAAGGTATTATAGTAACCTTAAAGAGGCTATGGAGGAAAAAAAAATCACATACTTGTAGAGACCAAATTAGAAAATAACTAGAGATTATGTAGCATAAGCAAAGACACGTATACCCCTCAACCATGTAATTATGCCCAAGCCACATCACCGACGTATACCTCAATCATAGAAACAACTTCTATGCTCCTCAACTGGAAAAAGAATAACACTTTGCATATGCAGCAATCAAAGATGAACAATCAAAGATGAGCAATTAAATATAAATTGACGAGGGCCGGCCAGATAGCTCAGTGGACTAAAGTGCCTGCTTAGGCAGAGTGCACTGGCTGGTGTTGGATACCCAGCATGCCATGCAGGCCTGCCCCTCAGGAGCTCTGAAACCGTAACTGACATTGAGCCTGGTGGCGTGAGCCTGTAATTCCAGTGCTTGGGAAACTGAAAACAAGAGAATCACTATGTGTCTGATCTACGTAGTAAGACCCTGTAGATAGATCCTCTAGACTCTCTACTGAATACATTAAAAAAAGATGACTGGGGTTCTTGCTCTTTGCCACCACCATGGAAGGTTGCTTTCTGCTATGTGCTCCTCTGCCTGGACCCCGCGGAATACTGGCTGAAACCTCCACTAACTGTGAGCTAAATAAACCTTTCCTTCCTTCATTTTGGGTGTTTGGTATCTCTCCCAGAGTAGCTAAAACAGAATCTGATAAAAAGCCGGCCTGTTAAGACCAGGCTGGGGAGGTTTCTGATGGGAAGAAGGACTGCATTGGTTGTTGGGTTCTGGACAATGTCTGTTATGGCTTGGTGGGAGCTTTGTCTGCATTTTGCTCATGTCCAGAAACTTTGCCTGAAAGTGAGTTTGATTAATCTGGCAAAAGATATTTCAAAGCAGCCAAATATTGGGGCAGTGGCATGGTTGTTATTGGGGGCTTTTAGCCAGATTCATGTTGAGAATGAAGAGCAAGGAGCCCAGCTGTTTGGGCCAAAACACTGTGAGTTTGGCCAGAAAGGAAGCTCCAAATAAAGCTGTGGACTGCAAAGATGGAGCTGAGAGGATCTCCATTGCCAGGAAGGAGCCTGAGACTGGAAAGAATGGCCTGAGGGCATCACAGGAGGAGGCAGGTCTCCACCTTTTGCACCCTCAGAACTGCAAAGGCCAGGGACTCTGCCTTGAGGGGAAAGCACTGAGCCCCATGTTCCAGAATGGCAGCTGCGGTCACACCAGGTTCCACAATGGTGCCGGCATGGATAATTTGTTCCTCAGTATCAGGGTCAGAGTGCTTAGTGGTCCAGGCACTCAACCCCCACAGCCAACAGAAAAGGAAATTTGCTTACTGCTCCAGCTGGCAACAGACTTGGCATCATGCATGTGGTTATGGTTTTTGGTGCATGCAGAATTCAGGAGTTCTGAGGTTAAGAAGGCTTCCACCTCAACTTCAGAAGAAGGCCTGGGAGGACAAGAGGTGTGCCCCTGAGAAGGCAGTATGCAAAGCTCTGAGAGAGAAGCCTATTCAGTGGAAACTCTAGAAGTTTGGAAAAACCAGGAACTTGGATAGGGGAAACTGCAAGAAGGGAGCAAAGCCAACATAAGAGAGACGCCATGGGAGCTACCACCATGAGTACTGTAGGGGTGAAGCGATGTAAGGCCTTTGGAGCTCACAGCTCATCACAGATTGCCTCTGATGTCCCACTTGGAACTGCAGGACTTAATGTCTCCCCTGCTGGAGTTTGGACTTGCTTTGGCCCTAATGATTTGTATCCTGCTGTACCTTTTGTTATGGTGATGTTTATCTTGTGCCTTTGAATGTTGCAAGTGTTTAAGTTTTCATTTGAATAGGGGCTCATGGTTAAGACTCTGCTTTGGATCTTGGAGGAGACTTGGGACTTGGACTTTTCAGCAATGCTGAAATTGTTGGGACTTCGGCAACTCCTAGAGAGTTATGGTTTGTGTTTCGCTGTTCCCTCAAAGCCTCATGAAGCCTTGGGGAAACTTCTGGAGTTTATGGTTGATTACTGTGGGTGTGCATGCTGCACCTCCTGCCCTGGGGCAGGTAACTTGCATTACGATGTAAGGAGGGAAGAGAAGCTGACTGCTTGAGCTGCTGCTCCTCCTCCTTTTTTGGTTCTTGCTCTTTGCCACCACCATGGAAGGTTGCTTTCTGCTATGTGCTGCTCTGCCTGGACCCAGCGGAATATGGACTGAAACCTCCACTAACTGTGAGCTAAATAAACCTTTCCTTCCTTCATTTTGGGAGTCGGGTATATGTACCAGCAATGGGAGAAGTGTAGCTAAGACATCTTTTGATGCTTTGCCCTGCTAATTTTAATTTTCTTGTTATTGCTCTGAACTTCAGCACTATTATATCTTCTGTATTCTTTGTTGTTTTTGTCTGTTTTTCTCTCACATTTTATAATTTTGAAACAGTGTCTCACTGTGTAGTTCAGGCTGGTTCAGTGAAAGATAGACTTACATTTGGGATCCTCTCCTCTCAGCTTCCTGAAAGAGGATTGTAGTGTACTTCACCAGACCTGGCATCTTCTATATGTTTAACTCTTGTTTTCTTTAATGCATCCTTAAAATGTTTTGCTTCTTATTTCCTCCAATTATTTTGACCTTTGATTTGACCTTTGTCTAGCAAACTTTTGAGCTTTTATTGAACTGGTTTTGCCTTTATGTATTTAATATTATGCTTTTTCATTTTTGTCATTAAATTTTTCTATTTCAGTCTAAATCTTGTACATTTTGTTTCCAACCATTCTTCAATTTTATTCAATGCCATTGCTTCTGCAGTATCTGCTTAACTTTACTACTATATATTAGCAATGTTTTGCATTTCTATTTTGGAATAAAATATCATTTCTTTCCCTTCTTAAAAAAAAGATGACTGGACTAGAGATGCATACATGTAAAGGAATGGATCTCATACACACACAAAATGAGTAATTGCAAAAAGAAAAAAAATATTTTTACATAAAATTAAAAGCACCACCTACATATAAGCACATGAGAGATGCATATGTAACTGGTCATGTTGCAAAGAAACTCAAAACCTCATGAGCACAGAGATCAGGCTGAAGACCAACGTACTGTTCAGGGGCTGGGACTGGGCACTTACAACCCCAGTGACTTCACCATTGTTAATGTTCTATTTATTAAACCAGACGATCGGTATAAGTTTGCTCATTTCACTTATGTTAAAATTACATAGACTTTTAGAATATGTTATATATTTCATTTTCTATTCTTTCCATAAAAATAAAGAATTTGATTATTGTTTTTGTTACCCTCTGTTACCAGCCAAGTTTCTAGGAAGGGATTGTGATTTTAAAACTTTACGGTGAGAATATTCTGTACAGATTATGATCAAAGATTCTGTCTAGGGTACAAATTAGACTTAAGAGTGTGTAGGTGGCATTGTCCCTTCCTTATGCCGAGGGTTCAGTGATACTACTGGTTAGAACATGCCACCCACCAAGTCTGAACCTAAACTAGCCACCATCTACCTTAGCCATGTTACTGCAGTGAGTTCCTATCCTTGTGGGGATTACAACCCCAGAAAAGATTCAACTCTCCCATAAGACAAGACTGGTGCCTTTGCAACACAAGACACAAGTTTGTTAGAAAAGAAAATCACTACTTAATTATCAGTCTTCATGTTCCATTCTTTCTGAAAACCAAGTTAATTCTTTCCTAAATGGTCCATTAACATCCTAACACTTATTCAATAATGCCGGAAAAGCATTTTTAGGTAATAATGTCAGAAAGCTTGATTATTATTTTTGCTTCTTTTATACATATGCATTTATCTCAATTATTGATATCAGAAATTTAGTGAGGCATCTTCATAAATCTATCAGCGTGACTCTGGTTGTCACTTGTTTACCCTAAATTTTGCTAACAAATGCTCTCAGTTTTTCTGATGCTTATTTCTGGTCTATATCTGCCAGAGATCCGCTCTTGTTGCTGAGATACAACGCCCGCCTGTGATACCTGCAACTTGAAGGAGGAGAGCTTTGTGTTGGCTCAGTCTGTAGGGGTTGCAGTCCACAGTCCACTGGCTCCCAGGGAGTACAGCACAGCAGGGCGGCTGGCAGGAGAGAAGCTGCTTGCTCCAGGGTAGCTGGGAAGCAGAGGGTCAGGGGAGGAGAAGGGAAAGGAGATAAACCCTCGGTGACCTATCACGTCTTCCGAGCACACACATGGTCTAACAGCGAGCCAGCAATCGCGCCCTATAATCCAATCAGCTTCCAAAAGAGCCACGATGCTTCTGGGAGACATTCAGATATAAATCATAACAACACCACACTAGCTTTTTCTGGTTCTAAGAGAAAAGGTTAAGGAGGCCGAAAGACTCAGGTGTTTAAGGAGACACCACGGATTTTTGTTCATCCCCAACATGTCAATGCAGCCAAGCAGGAGGCACAGGAACTCTGCCTGGCAACTCTGCCTGGGGTCTCTGTTCTGCATGGAGACCTTTCTCCTGCGTGACTTTTTTTTTTTTTTTTTTTTTTTTTTTTTGGCAGAATTGGGGTTGAACTCAGGCCCTTGCACTTGCCAGGGAAGTGCTTATTCTACTGAGCCATCTCCCTGGCCCTTTGTGACTTTTAATTGCTGATGGCCAAAACACTTAGAAGATTATTTCCTAAGCAGTAACAAAAGTGGAAGACTCTCATACTCGACCCTATCAAACTGCCTACAAACTTCTATACATTTGGATTTTTTCTAAAGGCTAAAATTATTTCAGTTTGTCACTTGGCCTTTGGTCCCTGCTAATTTCAGTCACTCCGAACTAAATGCAGATGAGAAGTGAAAAGAAAAAAATCAGTTGAAAAAACCCAAAGAATTCAGGCTTGCTTTTTTAAATGTAAACTGCTCTTTTTCTTTCTTTCTTTTTTAAATATCTACCTCAATGAAGAGCTGGTCCACTTAATTTTGAACAAGTTTCTATAAATTCACACTGCAAAACATCTGGATACTTGGCAGAAATTTACCAGAAAGAAATCTGCTTAGATGGAAATTTTCTGTATGACCGTGAAGAGTTAAAAGTTAGGGAGGTTAATGGTGAAAACATTCTGTCTTTTTTTTTTTTTTTTTTTGTCTTTTTTGAGACAGGGTCTCACTGTGCAGTTCAGGCTGGCCATAAGCTCACTTTGTAGCTCAGGCTGGTCTCGAACTCACAACAATCCTCCTGCCTCAGCCTCCCTAGTGCTGGGATTACAGGCATGCGCCACCACGCCCGGCGGTGAAAACATTCTGATCCATCACAATAAGATGTTCTTCTTCTTCCATCTTGTGAGAGCTCATTGTTTACTTTTTTGATGTTCTTAATTATGAAACCTTTAATTTTGTGGAGCAAAGATTTAGTGTCTCTTAATTTCATTAAACTAGAACCAGATGTATAATTTTCCTAATGTTCAAAATTCTACCAAACACATGTGTTGACTATCAATAGCAACACTGCAAAAATGCATGAAAAATAAAGTTCTCTATAACTTTCTTTCTTTTTATTCTTTGTGGTACTGGGGATGGACCTCAGGATCCTGTGCTTGCCAAGCAAGAGCTTATTCTATTGAGCTATCTCCCTGGTCCTCTAGCTTTCAAAATCAGGTTTTAAAGAGTTTTCTTACAAAGCCATGTTGACATTGGTATATTAGACTATTTTCTTTTGTAGTTATTAGAAAGACAGGGAAGTCTTTTGTTCATTAATTATTAAATATCTTCTAGAAACAGCTTGATTATTTTTTCACATACTTTTTCTTTTCTTTATTTTATTTTTTTGGCAGAACTGGGGATTGCACTCAGGCCCTTGCACTTGCCAGACAAGCACTTATTCTACTGAGCTATCTCCCTGGTCCCAGGCATTTTTTTCAAGTAGGAAGATCCATGTGCTCATGGTGATGTGGGAAGCAGGAAAAAATGCAGTGAGGAGATGAAGTGGGGGATAGTGCAAGTGGAACAGAAGGAGACGTAAAAAGATAGAGAAGTAGACTCCACAGTGCTTGGCTCTCTGCAGTGGGGAGAGAAGGAGAAGCCACAGAAGATTTAGCAATATCAGTTTGGACTGGGAAACGGTGGTTTTGTCAATCAGTCATAAAGAAGTATCAGGAGAAGATTTTGGTTTGGTTTGGCCCTGCAGCGTTTAAAGAAATAACAGACTCAGTCTGGAGGAAAACTGGGACAACTCTGTTCTTTCGCAGTCACAGCTGTGGAGGTAGGACAGTTTCAAAGCAATGTCTTTTAGGAGAGAGGAGATATGTGGGGAAAAACCTACATGCAGGGGCTTTTGGAGTCAGAAAAAGTAGAAGCAATGCACAGTGGGCCAGGGATGTCAGGGCAGGGACAGTTTTGCCCTCAGAGCCGAGGAAAGTCACAGAGAGGAAACACTGCCACGTTTAGCCAAGTAAGAAGACATAACATTCAAGGGTATTTCAGTGAGTATTAAGGACATCAATCAGGTTAGGTGCTAGAGTCTGATTAGGTTGTGAGTAAGGGAAGACCACAGAGATGAACACGTTAAACAATTACCAAATGAGGTAAGAAGAAGATTAACAAGATCAGAGGAAGCTGCTGGGAGTTTGGTGATTATGGGGAAGATGGTTTGGTTTGGTTTAGTTTGGTTTGGTTGGGTTGTGAGCATGTGGGCACTTGAACAAAGGCTCTGAGGAATACAGCGAAGAAGGTAGAATGAGGGTGGGAAAGCCTGCCCATAATGGAGTCTGGGAGTTTGTTCAGATGGTGAAGTGGAACCCCACTCCCAATGCTCTCCAGTATAACAGTTTAGCTCTATCATTCAAATAGACTATTGCAGGACATTTACCTTCATGGGTAAGAATTTATTAATAAAGCTGACAAACTAAAGATTCCTGCCCACAATGAATTCTGCTGAAATATTTCTTTGACTCAGTTTGCAAGTGGTAGTGGGCAATGAACTTGATCTCAGGTCCTTTGGGAGGAGGCTCTCTTTATCAAAAGCTAGATTGTCATGGGGATTATTTTATTAATCTGACTTAAGTGGCTCTTGATACGTTTAGATATCCTTTGTTCTCTAGCTCTGATTCCTAACATTTCATCTTTGTTCACTTTACCTTTTAATGTGTGACGGAATTTAAGAGTAAACTTCTATCAGTTTAAACATTTTTTTTTTTCCTTGAAACAGCAAAATTTCAAGCCAGGCAGAGAGTGCTTATTAAGCTTGTTTTAACCAACTTAGCATTTGACACAATTGTACCTATTCAAAAGGTTTTTGTGTGCTCAGTGAGACAAAACTTTTCTTTTTACCATTCCCTGCAGAATTAAGGAAAATCACTCTGGCACTTGATGGAAAGATAGCAAGATTAGAACTTTCCCTAGTAATTCAGATGCTGCTTGTGAAAACAACTGAATAAACAGCCTGAGGGGAAAAAAAATAATTTCCTGCAACTAACCAGCTCAATTTGAGATTTTGGAAGTTGCTAATTTGCATTCACCCACAGGCACATGCAGGTTCTCACGCAGCTTTGTTAGCAGTGCCGTACCGCACGGTCATGTATGGATTTTTGGCATGCAGGCATAGGTTCCACACAGGTTGGCTTCAGCCCAGCCTGTAACCCTTTTCACATCACTGTTTCTATGCGTGACCTTCCTGATAGACCATAGTTCAAACAACTCAGACAAAACCACCTCTCCTCATACCTTCCATGTGGCCCCACTCTTATCATCCACTTGCCGCAGGCTCAACACCTTGTATGCCTGAAACACACAGGGGCTCTGCAATGAGTTGGGCCTGAACAAACGAAGCCCTAATCAACCTTTTGGGTGCAGGGAAAGGGGAAAGGAGATTACATCCACAATGGCTTTTTATGCTTTAATACATGTACTCTCCTACGTGTACAATGTAAGAGATACCTAGTATGGTATGGTAGGCTAAATAATATCCCCAAAGATACCTGGATCCTAAATTCTGATACTGGGGAATGTTACCCTATTGATCACAGTGACTTTGTAGATATGACTAAATTCAGAATCTTAAAATGGGGAGGGGTTCATACTAGACTATCTGGTTGGTTTAGCGATTGACAGTAAGTGTTCTGATAAGGAAACAGGGAGATTTGATGGTGAAAAATAAGCAGTTGAAACAAGGAAGAAGTGGAGGAAAAGGATCTACAAACTGTGGTACAGGGTTTCAGGGTAAATCCTGAGGGGATTTGACTGACCTTGTCATGTACAAAAGTTACATTTCTTGCTACATAGGTCTTGCTTCATCTTGGTCTTCACTGTCTAGCAGAAAAGTATAATAACGAGGTATGAAAAATGAAGCCATATTAATATGCTGAGCTGTAAAAGGCCCAAGTCAACAACTTTTGACATTGCCAGTCCTGTGGATAACCCACTACTATTATGGACTACTGAGCTATATTGGATTATTTTGCTAAATTCATGCACTCACAATATTCCGATGGCTATGGAATACCCATCTCTGACAAAACTAAACAACAAAAGGGGATACAAATAAAGGACCATTTTGTATCTGTATATATAAAATAGGTAGTGTAGATATATAGCTACTTTCTCTTAATTCAGTGAGAAGAAAGGTTTGTACTAATAGTGTTTGGACAGGATATCATGTCTGCATCTTGTACTATGAATAACCACTATGAAGACAACAATATACAATGAATTATTGAAACTGTCCTACTAATCAGTTTTGAAAGTGTATCACTGCTATTTGTTTCTCAAAAAGATAATTTTTTAAAGAAGGAAGAAGTGTAGGAAAAGGTGATGTCATCCAAGAGCATGAGCCTAGGCATGAGGGCAACCTCTGGAGGCTGGTAAAAGACAAGGAAATGGGTCCTTTCTTTGGTGTGTTGAGGGGATATGGCCCTGGAGATACCTCAGCTCCTATCAGGTGAACTTCATTTTTTAATTTTTTTTTTTTTTTTAGGGAAGGGTGTTCACAGTCTTGCTATTATATTGGACTTGGAGTGATCTACCTGTTTACAGCCTCCCATGAGCTGGGATTACAAGCATGTGCCACCAAGCCCAGTCTCAATTGCCAGCTCAATGTGCCCCAGGGGTGGGGCCAGTACAGAAAACCCTGAGGTTGAGCCCCCAACCCCTGTGCCTACTTGCAGGCATTTTAATCCACTGGGCTATTTGGCCAGCCCTCCTGAGGTTAAAATTCTGCCTGGACAATCTGCTTCATGGAGCAATAAACATCGTGGGACATAAATATAAAAATAAATTGTGGAAATGCTAACAAGAATACAAGCTGTTATGATTGCTACTTTATCCTCTGAAACTAGGACCTGAAAACTTCTGGTAAAATGTAATGTAATGCCTTGTTTGATAATCAACATTGTAGTTCAGCATTCTGAACAGTTAGAGCCCATCCCATAAAGCTTGGATAAAATAATAAGTGAAAAAATAAGTCAATGAATGAAATTAGCTTATTCGAGTAAAATATTAGCTTCTAGTGGAATCCTATTGCCAATGGGTCATAGGAAAAGCAGATATTGGAGAAAGAAAATATCTGGAAAAGGGGAACACGCAGGGGTACCACCTACACTGAGGAGGGGGGACTATTGTGATGGCTGGAGTAGAGGAGTATGCCGAGAAAGATGGGAGATGGGCCAAAATTCCTAAATGAAGTTGACAATCATGAATCACTAAAGGAGAAGGACACTGAGAATCAAAGGGAAAGAATGACAGGAGAAAGAGAAATCATTTACAAGTAAAGGAAGAAAGTATTTCCAAAAGGAGGGAAGAAAAGGTTACCAATGTCAAGCACTGCCAGTGCTTAAAAAAGAGGATAAAATAGTGCCCATGGAATAATTTAGGTAAGTCCTTAAGGCCAGTGAAATACAGTGGTCAGCAAGTACAGTCCGAGACGTTCTCTTCTTTCCATCCATTTATTGTTAAACATTTTTCTTCTTCGTTTTCTGATTCATCAGATATGATTTTCTGACTCCCTTTTGTACTGCCCTGCACCAGCACTGAAGATTTCTTTTTTATTAATAATATTGGCATTCTTTTTTGTTGTTGTTACTGGGGATAGAACGTAGGACTTGCACTTGCCAGGCAGACGCTTATGCTGCTGAGCTATCTTGCAGGGCCTGGAGGATTTCTGTGTCTCCACCCTGGGTAGTGGGCATCAGCAGTACCTGTATTCTGCACAGATACATTCCCTTGATAAAGACACTTCAGGAGTCAGGGAGATGGCTCGGTAGAATAAGTGCTTGCCTGGCAAGAGCAAGGACCTGAGTTTAATCCCTGGTTCTGCCAAAAAAAAAAGAAAGAAAGATAAGGTCACTTCATCTCCCATGTTCAATCGTCAGATCTCGAGGTGGCGCCTTCAATGCTGACCTTCACCTATAAAAGTTGTGCTTTTCCAATGCCCTCCAGACATCAGCTGTGACCTCGAGCCTGAGACTGGAGCCATCTACCTTCTAGGGTACTATCAGATCTGATGTACTTGTTATCCATTCCATGTGGGGTCTGTTCATTTAAAAGTTAATTTTCAGAAACCCGGGAGAGAATAGGGTCCCAGCAGTTAGCTGCGGTAGAAGAGCGGATTGCAGGCTCCACCACCTTGGGACACTAGAACAGCTTCCCAGTAAATAGGGAGAGTGTCTGCATTTGTTTGTTAGGGCTTCCATAACAAAGTACCGCAGATTACTCAACAACAGAAACTGATTTTCTGGAAGTTTCAGAGAGTAGAAGCCTAAGGCCAGGTTGGCTGGGAAGATTTGATCTGCGGCTTCTCTTCTTGGTGTATAAAGAAGAAAGGCCTCTCTTCCCTTTGCTTTCATACTGTGTTCCCTCTGCCTACATCGATCTGTGTCCTACTTTCCTTATAAGTACGTCATTTTATTTTTTACGTATTTGGTACAGGCTCTCACTGCACAGCTCAGACTCATAGTGATCCTCCTATTCACAGGGATTATAGGTGTGCACTGCCACACCTGGTCTCTGTGGCTGGTTTGGCATGCCCTGGGGTTGGGGCCAGCCCAGCATGTGGGACTGGGAATCGAACCCTGGACCCCGGGCTAGCAAAGCAGGCATTTAGTCCACTGAGCTATCTGGCTGTCCCTCCTTGACATAATTTTAAATAAATTAAATTTCTCATCTGTGTGCGAAAGATCTATCTTCCTAATTCCTGCTCTCTTTTATTTTGTTCTTTATTTATAATTCAGGTTTTCACATCAGGGAAACCATGCAGTATTTAACCTTATGTGCCTGATTTTTCTTTTTATCACAAAATGTACTAATGAACAATGTTATGAAGGAAAAACATGAATCATATGTATGGAATCTGTCTCCCAATACAGTTATAGTTGGAGACCCTGGAGATTAGGACTTCCCTATATAAATTTATGGAGAGAGCTTTATTCATTCGTCAGAACAGCCAAAGGCAGCATGAGACTCAGTTAAAAAAGGGCAACTTAGGTAGAAAAATAACTCCTTACTCACCACATGAGACATGTACTTGCAACCTGGGCAAAACACAGTCCCTGAGGTTATTATGGATAATGTGACCATGAGTCAAGGATGCGACTTAGTAAAACTCCTAAGCACTATACCTGTATATATAATAGAGTTAGGTTATGATGAGTCAGAATAGGACTTTTCAGGCAATTCAGCAATGATTACTTGAAGTAATTGGAAGTGTCCCTTCCTAATCTGAACTGCAAGCTGAAGAGGGCCATTTAGATTTTTGGAGAAGGTAAGAGGAGAACCATATAGGATCAAATGGCTTTAACCATTAAGAAGGAAAGATTCTGAGATCTCTCAGCCCATGAATGAGGAGGCTAAGGGAATACTTATGAGTAGTCTTTGGTCTTTAACTCAAAAAAGTTGGAAGAAAGTGACCAGGGGCTCGTCCATTCACAAAGTGAAGGGAAAGAAATTTAGATTCGTCTTAAGTGTTTCTTAACACAAGTAGTTTATTTGTCATGAGAAAATACTTCATAACAATGTAAGTTATTTTAAAAAAAACTTTGAGTTTACTGGTGTTGTTTAAATTTTTTCAAAATGATTTTAATATGATTCTGCATCAAGTTATGAGCAGGCAACAATGTGATCATTCATTTTTTTTTTTAACTAAAGGTCTGTCTATTTTATGTACTTGGCATTATGTCCAACGCAGCAGTTTCTATCCTCATGAAGTGTGCTTCTGGTAGGGAAGATAGTCTACGTGTGCATAGGATGGGAAAGAGTGATAAGGTTTAAGTGGAAAACAAATAAAACTTGATAAAGCCATGTGATTAACACTGTTTTATGCAGAGCAGGCAGTAAAGGGCTCTCTGTAAAGTATTTTATTGGGTCTCACTATGCAGCTTGGACTCGTAGTAATCCCCCTATTTTCAGCCGCCCCACCACTGGGATTACAGGAGTTTGCCACCGCACTTAGACTCATTTACCAGCTCAGTGCACCCTGGAGGCAGGGCTGGCATGGCATGTGGTGCCAGGGATGTAACCCCAGTCCCTACACTTGCTTAAGAAAGTGCTTCATCTGCTGAGCTAGCTCACTGGCTCAAACATAAATAGCAAAATATTAAACAAAGACTTGGATGACAATGATAATAGCCAACATTCGGTCAGCCCATTTGTGCCGCTGCTGCTCCCATTCAATCTTTATAATAACTTATTTTACAAAGGAAAAAGCCAAGGGTTAGAGAGATCAAATAACTTGGCCAGTAACTTATATAACCAGTAGGGCTCACATGCTCTGGCTGAGTTTTACTTTTCTGTAGATGTTGTTATATTAGCTTAACTATAGATGCGGCTCTAATCGGTGTGGAATTTTCATTTTTAATTGATGGTGTTGGAGAAATTGGTGAGTTTGACAAAACTCATGGCTTCATGCACTGCCTGGAATGCCATTTGCCTCTTGGTTCTGAGGAGTTGCCAGAACCAAACACTTCACTGACCTCGGTGAAACCACGGGCAGCTGTCTACTGAGAAGGCAGGAAGGACAGTGCAGGGGGTGGCCTTTCCTGGGGAAGGGACAACTTGTCATGGTCACTGTAGGAAACAAGGCCCCCTGATGACAGATGTTGGTTAGAAGTGGAAGCCAGCAAAAGGTCCCATATGATGCCTTGTACTTTCTCAGAGGAAAAAAGGGAAAAAAAAAATAGAAAGGTCAATAAGTAAGGATTTGTGTCCATTTCTTGAAGATGATTTAATGCTCTTTCTTATTCCAGAACTCTTCGTAATAGAAAGCAAGTGTGATGGGGAGATAGACAAGAAAGTACACTCATTCCAAGGCTGAGTGTAAATAGGTGACTAATACTAGGCACAAACGAGAAGGTGTGGGGCCAGAGGGAGTAGTTGATTCCTCCTGAGTCAAAAGAGGTTGTACAGAGCTGGGAAATGTGAAGCGGCTCTCGCAGGATGCAAGGCCGTGGACAGGCACTGTTCCACATACGTGACATTCACAGCATGCCCTTGAGTGGTACGCGTTACTACTGTCTCCATTTATAGTTAGGAGAGCAATGTCCTGGCCCACAAGCTAGTGTGTGTAGCACTGACAAACATATCCGGTCTGACCCCAGAGCCTGCTCTCTCAGTTCCTCCCCCATTCGTTTACCTTTCCAGATTTTTCTCATCATAATCTAAAAAAACTGCTTTGATAGCTTTCTCTGCACCTTTCTATGGTTATTTAGCTGACAGGTAACTGCAGGATTTCACCTAACTTGGACATTGTGATTGATTTCAGCCAAGCCTGCCTATTAGAGTCACCAGGGGAGCTTTTAGATGACTCCGAGTTCCAGTCTGAGCTGCTGGGGCTGGTGTTTAATTGGTCTTGATTGGAGTTCAGGCATCTGTGATTTTAGACTCATTCCTTGAGTAATGCTATTATACAACTGTGGGTTAAAAACCACGGGCTTAGGTGAGATGGCAGTGATATAAGGGGGAGGTGGAAAAGCCTTATGCTTGCCACACTATCAGTGGTATTTGCAATGCTGGCACTTTAGGTGAGAATTTTCTCCTTTATAATGTCCATTGCTGTTTAAGTTAGAGCAACACATGAAATCTACAAATGTCTTACTTAGTAGGCATTGTGCTCTCTCCACTTTCTCCTGTCTTGAGGTGTATGGGAAAGGCCAGAGTTAGAGCATCTCAGCCTGGGAAGGAAAGGTGACGCAGGAATTAGAGAAGCCAAGGTTGACCCAACATCCAAGAGTTTGCTCTGTGATTTGTGGAATCATATGACATGAATTTGAATATTAGCCACCATAATTTAATTATTGTCTCCAAAACCAGATCAACTGCTAACATGATATACTCATAGCCTTCGTAAATTGTAAGATCGACCTTATTTTGGCTAGAGGAGTACAGTGATGGCTAGGCCATAAGCTTTGAGATGGTGTGGGTTTTATTTGGATGTGATCACAACACCCAGCACAGTACTTATAACCTAGTGGTCATTTACTGAATGAGTGAGATTCATCAGTCTGCTTCCTGTGAAATGCTTGGCCCCAGAAAAGAAAATAGGTGAGGTGATTGTTTAAAAGTCTTTGCCATGCAAAACACACAGCTTTCCCCAATGTATTTACCTCTTTCCCCCATTCTGTAGCAGTTTCCAATTTCTTTGCTATGACAGAGAACATCTTGTTATGGGTTTACCTGCCCATGGGTGCAGGAGATTTTCTAGGCTATTTCCATGGAAACAAAATTGCTGGATTGAAAATATAAGTGTTCCTCCACCTTTGCAGATATTACTAACTAGATTTCCAACCTCATATGGGACTGGGGAGATGGCTCAGTGGAATAAGCGTTTCCCTGATAAGTGCAGGGGCCTGAGTTCAATCCTTGGTTCCGCAAAAAAAAAAAAAAAAACAGGCATATGACACATAACAATGGGGATGAATTCTGAGTAGTATGTCATTAAGCAATTGTGCCTTTGTGTGAACATTGTCAAGTGTACTTACATAAATAATATAGGCCAATTACTGTACGTGACTCCAATCAAGAGATGGGTAAGCAGATGTGTGAAGCTGCTACCAGTGTAATGCCAAACACCGGTCTACAGTAAACTATTTGGTAAGCAAAAGGAATACTCTCTAAAATACTAACAGTATTATGCTATAGGAGATGCACAAAACAATAACATATTCATATATTATTATTATCAAGTACTATATTCCATACGGGATTGTATGTGCTATGTTTTATATGAATGGCAGTGTAGTAGGTTGTTTATACCAATGTCATCTCAAACCCTTAAGTACTGTCCACCTGAGTAAGACAGCATCACCGTGTCCTAGGAATTTTGGGTCCATTATTTTGTAGGAGTACTGTGAAGCCATCATTAAACCATCATAAAGCAGCCATGATTATAAAACACCAAAACCGAAACAAAAACAAGAATGTTTTCAATTTGACTTTAATTCCAAAAGTTCTGCATGATAAAAGAAGCTAAAATTCATCAGAGACCATTTTGCTTCTTTCCAACATATGTAAAATATACAGTAAGCAAACTCACATTTGCACATTCACTTTTTACAGTCAGCTCTAAGTGGCTGAGGGAGCCAAGCCCCCTTTTCTTATCTGCATTGCCCCATGACACTGCCTGAAAAATACAGTATTCACACCTCCGGATGATCTGGCAGGCAGCTTGGTGGCTGGAGGTCAGGCCAGAATGATAGAAAGCAGCAAGCCCTTGTGCAGTCATTTCTTCTAAGCTAATTCCAAGTCTGCCTACCCTGGACCCCTCCTGGCACCTCTATCTTTTCCTTCCCTATTCAACCCCCAGAATGGTCTATGTTTGGCAAGTGGATGCATACACTATCTTGACCAATTGACACAAAAGATTTCCCACTAGGACTGGCTATGTTTATGCCAGTATCTACTTTTTTTTTTTTTTTTTTTTAAACACTCACTGTTAAGACTATCAGCCAACTTGTAAATTCTGGTTTTAAGTGAATAGCTGGGAGCTAGAGTAAGTGTCCAGCCCTTCTCAGGAAACCTTGAACTCTGTCTTTGCAAAAGCCTCACCCCTGATAATATGCAGGAGATGTACAATAGATTCATGTGACTGTGTGTTTTATGATTTAAACTCTCATTTAATTCTGCTTTAATTAGGGTATACTATGTTGAGAGAAAAAGCAAACCTTAATTGCATAGTTCAATTAAACAGAGCTTCCCTTCCAGGGGAAGCTGTGTTTCCCAGCGGTGCTTTTGTTTCATGGAGGAGGAGTACCTGGAGTCCCTCCCTAGAAAGCATTTTCAAAGGGCATTCTGACAAGGAAAGAATGGCCTTTGCATCTCGTAGTAGGACCTTCAATGCCCTCTTGGTCCAATTCCATTTGATGTCCTCAAGTCTAATTTTAAAGTTAGGAAAATAATGTTATACATTCTCTTTTCCTTATGTCTTTTTTTTCAAGGGTATGAAAAGGGGTAAAAGGCACCTTTTTGGTGTAAATGCTACTTTCTTCAACAACACAGGAGACAGGTACTGGCTCTTCCTGCCTCGGCCAGATGGACATTCTGCTGCTCTCGTGGTGAGACTTTCCCATTTGTCAGCGGTCCAGGTGCACTGGACAGGAGTTTCACAGAGTGAGGCTTGCACTTGTGCCTTTCTCATTGTGGATTCTCTTTCTGGTGTTGGCTGTAAGAGCATTAAACTTGGCACTGCAGCGCCAGGCACAGTGTCACCTCGATTCATGGATTGTGTTCAGTAGATTCAGGGCTCACAGAAAATGGAGATTGGGAGACAAACAGGGCTGGCTGGTTGTCTTAACTTGCTCCAGTGGTGGCCCGTATTTAGGAGCTCATGCCCCACGTCCAGAGTGGTATCACCAACACAATGCAATGCGTCAATGGGGAGAATCTGAAGCCTAAAGGATAAAGAACTCATTCGAGATAGCTGTGTGAGTGGCAGGAAGGAGGGGCAGCCCAGGTGAGCTGCCCCAGAGACTGGGCTCTGCCTCCTTTCCCGTCCTGTCTTGCCCATCTGCCCTCCTGTCTGCTCACTGCCAACCAACCTTCGGACGAGCAGGTCTCTTCTGCTTTGTTAGTGCCTGGCATGGAGTCAACACAAAAATACATGTTTAGTGGAAGGATTTATTAAATTTAATTTTTAAAAAAAGTATGTGATTGAGACTGGGGAGATAGCTCTGCAGTCTAAGTGCCTGCCCTGTGCATGCAAGGTTTTGAGTCCAGTTTCCTGGTACTGCATGCTGTGCTGGGCCTGGAGCTCATGGTGTGCCATGCCAGCCACTAAAACTGGCCAGGGTGGCACACACCTGTAATCCTAACACTGGGGAGGCTGGGACAGGAGGATCACTGTGAGTTCACACTGCATAGTGAGACCTGCACCAAAAAAATAAATAAGTATCTTTAAAAATTTGATTGAGAGATGAGGGCTTAAAGAGGGAGATCAAATATATACGTAAACGATGCATTATAGAAAAAGACAAATGGCTGAGAATGGGCCTCAGAACGCGTTCTGTGCTTTGCATGAGATCTTCCTCCCAGTCTCACCACTTCCTGAAGCAGCTGCAGAAGCTCGCTTTGGGGACTGTCTTTGTAAGGTGGGATAAAAGCACCGATCTGGTGAATGTGGCTGCTGACCACCGCACACAGGCAGGCGGGCTCCCGACAACGTCCTCGCTCATCTTTCTCACCAGATCTGGCACCGCACAGCTCGGGGCGCCCCCCTAACGTCTGTATTACCATGAAAGGGAAATTTTTTTTTACTAGCTTAAAACAAGCTTATTTCCCCTCCCTTCAAAGAACGAGTAATATTTGCAGTACATACTAAATACATTCACTGCAGGGCACGCAATACACTGATTACTTGCCCTTTCCCTGTCCTCTGTCATATCCCCTACCCCAATATTTTGAGTCACTTCAAGAGATTGGAAGCAGTTGCAACAGTGCAAATAAAGACAGCACATGACTTTCAGGGTGTCTTTAGAAAATGGCAAGATCCGTGGGATAAATGTGTTTGGAGTGAGGGTGTTTTATTTTATTTTGAGACAAGGTCTCGCTGTGCAATTCAGGCCAGCCTTGTGCTCACTTTTGCAGCCCCCAGGCTGGTCTCAAACACACAAAAATCCTCCTGTGTCAAACTCCCTAGTGCTGGGATTGCAGGCATGTGCCACCATGCCTGGTTCTGGGCAGGCACGACATGGGGGGGGGCTGGAGATTGAACTCCAGACCTTGTGCTTGCCAGGTAGGTGCTTATGCCATCAAGCTGTCTCCCCAGCCCCGAGGGCAAGGATTTTGAGGGTAATTGATTAATTAATTTACCATAATACTTTAAAAAAGTTAAACATTCACCACATTTTCTGACATATATATATATATATATATATATATATATATATATACATGTATATGTATATTTCAAGGCATGTAACATGATGATTTAATATATGTATACATTTTGTAATGATTTCAACAAGCCAATTACCACAACCAGTGCACCTATGTTTAATATTAGTTTCCCAGAAATGACTTCTTATATCTTAAAATTTGTCCTTTTTGGCCCACATCTTTCCATGTTTGTTAAATAAATAAGTCCCTTTGCTCATTTTTTATTTTATTTTATGGGCTGAATATATTTATTTACTGGGGAAAAGAAAGCTTCTATGAGACAAGGACAAAAGGGGGGGGCCTTAGTGGTGATTTTCCTTTGCTTACTTTTTAAATTATTGCTTTTTTTGTTTCTTAAACAAATAAATGTTAACAGAACTTTTATGGTCAGGCTCTATTTACAGATCTGAGGTCTAGCAATAGACACAACGAAGTCCTTCCCATCCTGAAGGAGGGTGACATTATTTTCTTATATTAATTTTATTGAGAAAGAAGTAACAATGAGATAGTTTCAAAACAGGTTAGTAGGACAGTTACAATAATTAATACATTGCATATTGTTGTCTTTGTAGTAGTTATTCAGAACACAAGATGCAGATATGATATCTTGTCTAAACACTATTACTTCAAAACTTTCTTCTCAGAAAGGAAGAATCATGATGTGTATGTATGGACAGTACAGTTGGGATAGATAATGCTGTGCTTCTACATAGTTCTATGATACCAAAACATGAAAACAGTTTGCAATGTATTAATTTATCAAATCCATTTTGTTAAGGTATCTTAAAACTGTCTCATTGATATTTGTACTTCAATAAAACAAATATAAAAAAATAAAAAAAACTTTCTTCTCATTGAACTAAGAGAAAGTAGCTGTATATCCATGCTATTTTGTATATACAGATACATATATTTTTTCACTACAAAATGGTCTTCATTTATATCGCTCTTTTTTGTTTACTTTTGTCAGAGATGGGTGTTCCATTGCCATTCATATATTGTAGGTGCATGAATACCACAAAATAATCCAATATAGTCCAGTAGTCCATAATAATAGTGGATTGTCCATAGAACTGGCAATGTCAGAAGTTGTTGACTTGAGTCTTTTACAGCTCAGCATATTAATATGGCTTTACTTTTTATACCTCATTTTTATATTTAAGACCAAGATGGTTAAGACCAAGATAAAGCAAAACCTATATAACAAAAAATACAACTTTTGTATCTGAAATGTCAGTCAAATCCCCTCAGGATTTACCCTGAAGCCCTGCATAACAGTTTGTAGATCCTTTGTCAGTGTCAGCCATGTGGATGAGTCATGGCCATTGCTTGATCAATTTGCTCTCTGTGAAAGCCTGAGAGAATATTTTCTCTCTATGTGACTCTCCGTAGGCACACGTTACATCATCGATCATAATGCTCTCTGGCCCTCTAATCTCCTTAATAAGAAAGTTTGGGACACAACTGTGTTACAGGATGCTACTGCACAGGTTCTCTTATGTCCTGAGTCCTCACTAATGTTGAAACTTTGGGGCCAAAATATTGGCTATCCTTACAGCCCTTCTTTTTGTCTAATTTTTTGTCTGTAAGCAAGTTGTTAACTTTGGGCTTAACTTTTTTTTTTTTTTTTTTTTTTGTATTTTAGGGATGGATCTGTGTTCAGGGTCTCGCTGTTAGATTGGACTTCTAGTGATCCGCCGGTTTACAGTCTCCCAAGTTCTGGGATTACAGATGTGCACTACTATGATCAGTCTCAATTGCCACCTCAGCAGGCCCCTGGGGTGGGGCCCGCACTGCATACCTGGGGGATTGAACCCCCAGTCCCTGACCTGCTTGCATGTTCTTTAATCCACTGAGCTATTTGGCTGGCGGGAGGGTGACATTCTTGAGGGCGGAAACAGACTAATACAAAGCAAATGGGGGGAGATTAATGAACTACGGAGAAGACTTCAGCTTTTATGTTGTCTGCAATGGGAAACTAATAGAAAATTCTGGACAGAGAAGAGACAAGATGCACTTCCAGAGTGAAAAGCTCATCCAGCTACTGTGGGGAGGGTAAACTGAGAGAGGGCAGGGGCTGGATCAGGGTGGCAGCGGTGGGAACAAGGAGAGACACTGAAATTCTGAGCCCCTTTGTAAGGTGATCTGATTCACTAATGGGGTGGACAGATAGGTAAGAAAGGCAGGCTTGTGGTTGGGGCCAAGTGAAGGAAGAATTCCTGCTGTGAAAGACTACAGAGGAGCAGATTCGAGGTTGGAAAAGAAGAAATGACCTGGGTTTGAATGCGCTGCATGGTCAGACAGTCCATAACAACTCTGTAAAACCACAGGATCCCAGGTGAGCCATGCCAGCCCTGCCCCCAGAGCGTGCAGAGACAGTGATGGAGACTGTGAGTGGTGGTGTACACCTGCAATCCCAGCACTTGGGAGGCTGAAAACAGGAGGATCACTACGAGTCCAGTCTGTATAGTGAGACCCTGCAGACTGTGTACTAAATACATTAAAAAAAAAAAAAAAAAGACTGCAGCAGATCAGCTGCCCGAAACCGCACGTGCCCTCAGGATGCACCAGGCAGGGGGAACCTCAGCCACAGATGTAGCCATGTGTGAAAGAAACTACGTGCCATGGTAGGCGTGAGCCCCAGTGTTCATACCTGACCCACAGGCACTGATGCAGAACAGAGAGTTCTGCCAGCCAGCGTTGCCCTTGCCCTTGAGTTTGTGACCTTTACAAAATAACATCGGCAAGAATGGCTTTCATCACTCACTCTTAGTTAATACTCACACATAGCTTCTGTCTTTTGTTAAACTGGGCGTGCACCTGCATTTTGTAGGGGCAAGACAGCACACTCTGCTCCGTTCACCATCAATATGTTATTCGTACAATGAATAGTTATCAACATTACTCTGTATCAGTCAGAGATCTATAGAAGACTGGATGGAAAATGTACAATGTCAACAATATTTACGATTATATTAATACCTAACCTATTCAGTGGTAACAATTCTGAATCTCAGCTATGCAAAGAAACAAACCAGAACAAATTAAATGTAAGAGTATCGAACAGATTCTTAGTAGGTAGGTATCTAAAGTGTGATTTCTAGCATTAAAGTTTGTGTGTTTAATTGATTAGATTTTCTGTAGCTTCATTTTCTTACCTTATGTGTAGTTTTAACAAACTTGACTGTCTAGCCTCAAACAGGTAAATCAGAAATGAAATTGGGGGAAGAGGAATTAGGGGCCTGAGCTAACAGAGGTGGGTAGGTAGAATGAAAGAGCTTGATATAAATAATGCCATCACCCTGGTAGACAGGAGCAGATTTCACATATACTAAAGACATTATAAACACTCAAGAAATTTTTTAAAAAATGTGACAGTCTAAGGACATTTCATGATTTCCTGCATGGGCAAGAAACTGGTCAGAGCTCAGACCACATTACCAATGAAGACTACATTATTTTAAAGTACAAAGGGTGCTTTAACTCATATCCTCTGCTTTAAGAGATGTGAACAGTCTATTAAAAATATTTTCCCAGAAAATGATGAACATGGACATGGAAGGCAGAGTTTTTCAATGTTTGGAAAAATCCACCAAATATCGGAATTATCTCATTTTCCTCTTTGATTAAGGGATCTGTTCTGGTCTTGCTCACTGGGCCGTGGCCACAGGCAAAGCCTGTACCTGCTCCAAGGCACTGCAGGAGGTGCCTGTCTGCTGGCTCCAACTCTCTCAGACACTCTCTCCTCTCCCTCCCCAGTGGGCAGGTGTCCAGCCAGCTCTGTCCCCACTGCTGTGCTGTCCTGAGCCTTTGGGCTTGATGACAGGATTCAGCTTCCCTGGGCCTGACCTTGGGGCTCCCTAGGGTGTGGCTACATGTGTGTCGATCAGGGCCCAACTAGACTTTGGCACCAATTTAGCTGATATTTGGGTAGGGCCCACCTGACCCCTTATGACCACCCTCATATTCAACATCTCTGAAGGCATCTTTCACTCAAGGAAATGACACGACCATGACACCAGCAAGAGGGAGGCAGTTCAAGCTGTTCTCAAGTGACATGCTTTTTAGAATCACAATCATAAGTGTTAGGTTTAAAAGTATCCTTCAAGTTGGTCATCAGTCCTTAATCTAGATACTGTCTACCTTTTCAAACTTCAAATGTTCCTTGGTTCCCTTTATTTTCAGAAACATTCACTTATGAGACAAGGAGGAGAGTCTTGTAGAGAGGAGCAAAATTGATCAAGACCTAATAGGTATGATTAACAATTTCCCAAGATGAATGTTAATATGTATCACCTATATAAAAAGAAATACTTAAGAAACAAATAACTAGAATGAACTATTCAGTCCACAACTGTGCTACAGATCAAAGCTAAAGCATAACATAGGGTTCAACTAATGACTTTGGCTTGCTTAATGTAGAAAGAACGTTTCCAGACACAGCTAAAGAGCCCAGGAGTGGTTCCCCTGGAAAATAAGATCCCAAGGTTCAGTTAAAGAAAATGCAGCATGCACTTCTTATTATCTTGGAAAGTAGTCATTATTATGAAGGTATACTCAAATGAGAAAAGGCTTTAACAGAATTAACATGATTTTAATATTAATTTTTGTCAGAGGTAAAGAGATATTGAGCAATCAGTTTTGCTTCATGGTTGTATATTGTTCAACTTAAGATTAGTTATGTTTGTCAACATGACCTGGGTTTTTTGTTTTGTTCTAATGTGTTCAGTTGTTACAGGGTCTCACTGTGCAGCTTAGACTTGTGGCCATCCTCCTGTTGTCAGCCTCCCCAGCCCAGGGATTACAGGTGTGTACCACTTTGCCCAGCCTTTGGGGGTGCGGTGGTGTAACATGTGTTGCTGGGGATTGCACCATGACCCCTGCACTTGCCTAAACTTGCCTAAGCAGACACTTTAGTCCACTGAGCTAGCTCACCAGCCCCTGACCTGGGCTTTAAAATATATTCACATGAAAAAATAATTCCTACAAACAAGTTACCTATAACCTTTGCCCAAAGGCAAAGTAATACATATCCCAAGGATGTAAAATTGCCCATTCCATGAGACCCTTCCGTTATTTTCAGTTGCTATGTGGAAAAACTGAGTTCTGTAGACTGAAAGTGAATAAATAGCAATACTATACCCATAATAGACCTAAGAGGGCTGAGTACACACACATAAACACACGAGACACACACACACACGCACACACACACACACACACCAGTGCAGGCTTAATGGGGATGTCTCTGTAGTGAGGCTCTTTTCCCCTCTCCTCATTGATTCCTCACTGATTCCTCATTTGTTACCTCACCTGCGAGTGTAAAGTTAGCACAACCATCTCCGCATGAGTGAAAGCGTGACTCTGAGTTCACAGCGCCTCTCCCAATTGCCTTCTGCTGACAGCTTCCAAAGCTGCTTAGTCCTAAGTGACAATATAAAATGTGAGGCTCCAGCTCTATAATGGATTTTCAGCACAATTTGCTAGTTCGAGGACATAAGTGATCTGACTTGGGTGCTAATAGCAAAAGACAGAAAGTCAGGAGATGAGTACTCTCTTTTGGATGAAAATATTTTCTTTCTGTTTCTCACCATTTGCAACCATGTCCTTGTAGACACCCCGAGACCTGTTTCTCTGTGCATATCATCAGGTAGTCACTAAGCAATGTTTGAGACAAGGTCCTTACATCCCTGCAGTCTACTCTGTCACCTTTTGGGGGTGCTTCTAGAACATTCCATGCTCCTCCAGTCAGGTAGCATGTTGGGTGCCTTCCAGTTCTTTTAGCTCTTTAAGTTTCTCATTTCAGACTTCTATGATTATTCTTTGCCTTCTTGTCTTTACTTTAGTGAATGTTTTTGAGCTAAAAGTGTTCTTTGACCTCCTCAGCAGAGCTCTCCCTGGCTCAGGGTTATTGAAACTCATGACCTCTGTACCGGGGCATGACCACGACTAAGCCAGCCCCAGGCAGATGAACTCAGAGTCTGCGGGGGGACCACCTTTCAAATCCTTGAAAGGATTTCAGTGGTGGCCTCTAGCAGCCTGGGTTATGCATGGTCCCTGTTCCCTAAAGTTACTGTCTTCAATAGTCTGGGAATTGGCAATTAATGATTCAGATGTCTTCACAGATTGGTTATTTTTCTGTAGTTCTCTACAAAGTCTTCTATTAAATGGAAAAGAAAATAAGGCTAATACTTGGCTCATCCACCCTTGTAACTGACTTTTCTGCTGTTGGAAACTGCATGACAAATACTTTGTGTCACTTCAAACTGTATAGGAGAAAAATAGGGTATAAAAGACAATAATCAAATACTTATTCTAATTTCTAAAAAAAAAAAAGAAAAGACTTTAGTGAGAGCCTCTTAAAAGGTATTAAATGAAAGAAACTTCCAGGAAACCATCTGTAGATCTCAACACTGGATATATAGGTCTATAAGTTTTTGTTTTACCTTGCAGAACCAGGGATAGAACTCAGGCCCTTGCACTTGCCAGGAAAGTGCTTGTTCTACTGAGCCATCTCCCCGGCCCCTATCAGTTTTTATAAGACTGATAGACAAGAGTATTCATGGCATCTATATATTTTTGCACATATATTATACTTCAAAAAAGATTTTCTTACAGAGAACAGACCATAGTTTGATAATGCCATCTATCAATGACATTTTTCCTTGTAAACAATATGTATAAGTCTTCATTTCCATGAGAGTATGAATTGTTTTTGAAACTTTCACAAAACATACCAAGTACAGTTTGACTAACACACCTAGTGATTTTCTAGTCTGAATTCTCTAACAACAGTAAATGAAACTTAAAAGCTCTGTCCTTTCCTAAAGTTCGAGCTTTGAGCAATTTCAGCATGAAACATTGTAGCAGCAACCTTTTTACTTTTCGAATAAATACAGGCATAAACATAATAACGTGTGTTATTTATGTTAATACTATAGTTGCATTGAGGAACTAAACTGATGTAAGCTGCTTTAAGTACTTTTCCAGTTGAACTATGGGGATACTCTTTTTAAAACTGTAAAATATGTGATTTATTTTGTTCTCTCTCTGAGTCATGATTTAAGAAAACCTAATGTACAGGAAAACAACAATTCAGGCATAGGTAAAAGGCTATTTGCATTCAAAAGATTCTCTCCAAAGAAATTTAACTTTCTTTAATTATGAAACTAGAAATAAAATTTGGCATATAAAATTTTGTATTCAAAAAACTTTTCTAGAATTCATGGTACAAAACACAATAGCATGTATTTTTTTCTATTTTGTACCTTCTTTAAAAGGATCAATTGTCATTTTCTGAGCAGCCAGATAAAATTGCAAAAGTTGTTACTGTGGTATATTTCAATGAAACCTTAATGGTGGACTGAAAAAAAATAATACTTTATCCTTTTCCTGAAAAGGAAATGTTCGTAATATTGAGAGGACAGGTTACAATGGATATTGAGAATCTTGTTCTGTGATTTTTAAGCGTATTTATTTCTGGACTGGGAGGTTCTTTTTCTTATGCATTTAGTTCAGGTTCTACAGGGTCTCACTATACAGACCACACTCAAGGATTCCTCCCAGTCTTCTACCTTCCAAGTGCTGGGATTACTCATGTGCACCCCCACGCCCAGTCTCAGTTGTTGTCTCAGTGCACACAGCATGCCAGGGATTGAACTTCTGTCCCTGCATCTGCCTATGCAGGCACTTTAATCCGCTGAGCTATCTAGCTAGCCCTTGTACTGGGAAGGTCTATGCAGATGACAGGACTTCCAGCAGAATAATCATAAAATCTTGCACCCACCCAATCTGAAGCCTCAAAAATATATCCTCAATGAGTTTGAACATCATTTGTGAATACATCAAACAATGGTTTTTCTTGATTAGATTTATCTAGTGAGTCTGAAGGAGGCTTTAATTACAGTGGTTTGAGGAGATGTTTGAGGTACTCTTACACTGTCTCTGTAGAAGAATAGGGAATCAGTGTGTCTAGTGAAGTACATTTTGTACTTAAAAGGAGCTATTTCATGAAATCAAGTAATATGCCTGAAAAACACCCCATGCTAACTTTTCTTCTTCTCTCTGAGCTGATACTACAATAGGAATTTTGATGTGCTAAAGAGGATGTCAGATCTAATCTCCCTGCCACAGTTATCTATGTCTTTCAAAGGCTGGTTTCTTTCTTTATAACCACTGCCTAGAACTGACAAGGGTGTACTACTTATCTTCTCTTTCAGTGATGATGTGCTTGTGAAAGGTTTCCAGGCAGGGAAAGTATATTGTCTCTTTCTCTTTCCCTCTTGAAATAGCTTTGAAAAAACTCTAAGTACAGACAATTTTGTTAAAAGGAACACATCCAACTTTCATGGAGACTTTTCCCGTGAAGTACTTGTGTATAGTTATTAATGAGTTCTTTCCATTGGGTCATTTTATGCCACAAGATAAATGTTATCGTGTCCTGAAAGTCCTTCAGGAGTTGGAGAGAAAGCAACCTGTTATGGTTGGTGTATAAATGTCCTCACAAAGCCTCATGCAGTTACGGGGTGGAGGCTTCTAGAGTTGGTGATTGATTTATGGTCCAACGCTGGGATTACAGGTATGAGTGTTATACCCACCTTGGGTCTAATAGCTGGCCACAATATAAGGGACGGAAAGCTTTGCTGGTATGCTTCTGCCCTTTTGCTTTTATTGTTTCTGTTATTTTCCGCTACCATGAATGGTTGCCCTCCACCATGAGCCCCTCTGTCTTAGAGCCAGCTAGTATGGACTAAAAACTCCACAAACTATGAGCTAAATAAACCTTTCCTGCCTTAATTTTGAGCATCGGGTATTTTATCCCAGTAATGAAAGAAAAGCAACCAAGACAGGAGGGAAAGAGGCTTGCTTCTCTCTCTTCCCTGCATGCTTTTGTTGCTTTGCTGTCTTCCACCACCATGACCAATTGCTCCCCTGTCATCCCACCCTCCTGCCTTGGAGCTGGTTGATTGTGGATTGAAGCTTCCAGAAGCATGAGCTAAATAAAACTTTCCTGCTTTGATCTGGCGTCTCGGGTATTTTGTCTCAGCAGTCAGAGAAAAGTAACTAAGACACAGGCCTATGCTGAGCCATCAGGTCAGCCCTCAGGAATTTCTTACAGTAGGTCAACCTGAGTCCCACCTGTCATGTGTTTAAAGTCCCCGCCTCTAATACCTCAGCCCATTTTTCTCCTTTCCTCAATCCTGTGTCACTTCCCTGTTATCAGAGCTATTGCCCAACAGACTGGGTCAGAACAATTTCCTCATTCATGGGTTTCCATTTCCATGTCTTCTGGGAATGCTTAGCCTGCTTATGCCCTCAAACAATTTTTTTAAGCCGGGCGTGGTGGCGCATGCCTGTAATCCCAGCACTCGGGAGGCTGAGGCAGGAGGACTGTTGTGAGTTCGAGACCAGCCTGAGCTACAAAGTGAGCTTAAGGCCAGCCTGAACTGCATAGTGAGACCCTGTCTCAAAAAGACAAAAAAAAAAAACAAAACAATTTTTTTTAATCTACATGCCTATTTTGTGCTCCCTTTTATATTCTGTATATTTTCCTTTTGAGGACATTCCTTGACTTTTTTTTAAAAGTCTTTCATTGATTAAAAGTCTGGCCATCATTCTTAAAAAAAAAAAAAAAAGACAGGCCTAGAACAAAGCTCTGGAAGGATGACACATTATGATGTGAATTTGTGAAAACATGTTTTTGGAAAAGGACCCTTCCACATCACACATAACTTACTCAGTTAAGTTTTCTAGGTTCTTCCTGAAATTATGGATGATTTCTGTCACCTGGAATCACCGAAGATACATCATTTTCCAATTGTGTCTGTTTGTTCCATGGATAATACAATAACAATTACATTTTGTTGCATATTCATAAACATAAATTAACTTAAAAAGAACACACTTTTCACAGCCAATCTTTCTCGAATACAATGGTTCAGTTACATATATGACTTTAAGTAGACTTCAGACACTTTTTGATAAAATACTTTGTGCTTTCATGATTTGTTTACCATTTTAAATTTGTATCTATGGCTGAGACCCGTATTAGTCCTCTTCCCCATCACCAGGACAAAATATCTGACACCCAGAAGTTAGAGCAAAAGAAATTTATTTGGCTTTAAGTTAATTTAGTTCAATCCAAAGTTGGATGGCTTTAGGGAAGAAATGGCATGGAAGGACCTAGTAGAAAACAGCCACTCCCTTCAGAAAGCAGAGAGAGAAGGGAGGAATGAGAATGACCCTTTCTGGGTCACATCCTTGTGACCTAACTCCACCACCTAACAGTACATTCAGCCACTGAACCCATCCCAGGAGGAATCCGTTGATTAACATGGTGTTCCTATGACCCAGTTGCCTTCCAAAAGCAACACTTTGGAATACCTGAAACTTTCCAGGGGCATTTTAGATCTAAACCATGACAGAACTCATAAGTAATACAGATATCACTTTTGTTTAATCATTCAAACTGTCACCAGTCCAAGATACAGTTTCATCATCTGTGAAGACTAGCTCCTTCAAAACATTAACATTATAAGGTCCTAATTATTGCCCCACTCAAAATATTTACACATTAATCTCTTGAACCTGGGAATATTATCTCATATAAATAAAGATTAATTATAGATATGATCAAGTTAAACATTTGAAATAAGATATTTTCCTGAATAACACAGATAGATCTGCTCTGGTATAATTATGAGTCTTTATTGAAGGCTACAACTAGAGTTTGAGTTAGAGACACTACTGTGGGACAGTGGAATCAAGGTTCTGATTTACCCAGTCCCCAGCTAAGAGATAGTAGCTCCTTCTAGAAGCAGGAAAGAACAAAGAATGGATTTTCTCCTGAGCTTCCAAAAGCAATGAGTCCTTCGACCCCACCTGACTCCAACTGTATTGATTTTGGATTTCTATCTTGCAAATCTGTAGGGGAATAAGTTGGCATTGTTCTAAACTAGTGAGTTTAGGGCACTTTGTTGTAGTAGCCATAGGAAACAAATCAACCAATTTAGGGAGAAACACTTTTCAGTGGTGGTGTGCGGAGCACTGTGGACACTCCCCAGTGAAGCAACTATAGCTAGTGAAGGTTACAAAAGCCACACTCCTTGCTTTCCAGGTAGATGGGGAAGAGGCTCTGATCAGAATCAGTGATGAGTCAGTCATTTCTGAATGAACAGAACTCTCTGCTTCCAACCCAGTTTATTTCATTTTATTTTATTAATTTTATTGAAAAACAAACAGCAATGAGACAGTTTCAAAACAGGTTAGTAGGACAGTTACAATAATTAATACATTGCATATTGTTGTCTTTGTAGTAGTTATTCATGGTACAAGGTGCAGGCATTATATCCTGTCCAAACACTACTAGTACAAATCTTTCTTCTCATTGAATTGAGAGAAAGTAGCCATGTATCTATCCTAATATATATATATATATATATATATATATATATATATATATATATATAGTGATGCACGAAAGGCTTTTGAAAAAGTCCAACACTCATTCATGTCCAAAATCCTACAGAAAATTGGAATAGAAGGCCTCTACTTCGATCTATAAAAGCCATCTATGACAACCCAACAGCTAACATAATTCTAAATGGGGAAAAACTGAAATCCTTTACTCTCAGATCTGGTAGAAGACAAGGATGTCCTCTATCACCCTTTCTATTCAATATAGTTCTGAAATCATCAGCTATAACATTAGACAAGAGAGACTAATAAAAGGAATAAGAATAGGTAAAGAAGTTAAACTATCACTATTTCCAACTCAGTTTAATGTATGGTTTCTTCCAGGCAGAAAAGCCACCAGTATTTCTTATCCCCTACAGCTCAATGCTGTAGAAAACTCCAAACAAATATGATAAGGAAGTCTGGTGCTTTCTTCTTTCATCAAGTCCCCTACTTACAAAGGTGGGTGTTTAACCTCATGCCCAATAGTCAAGAGCAAAAAAATAAAATGGCACCCATGAAGAGGCTCAACTGAAAGAGACAAGAAAAGAGGCCATTGAAAAGAGCCCTCCTGTTGCTGGAACAACCCTTAAGATTAATCTCCAAATGAGGTGTTATCGCCATAGGTCCGCTTTCAAGTTAAAGCAGCATAATAATAACACATTTACATGGTAGCGTTATTATATATAAAGCGTTATATATATATAGCGTTATATAATATAAACTTAGAAATCAGAGTAATGCTCAGTAAATGGAAGTCATCGTTATTAAATTTAAATTGAAATGAAATTATTGTCATGCAGCAAGAACTGGAATGATGGCTTTTACTATACTACATGTAAATATTTAAAATACGTATTTGTTATGTTTCATTAAGTTTTGTGATAAATAATACAAGAAATATTATGGCATGCTGGGGTTCCACAGAATATAATGGAGCACACAATTTAGAAGTTAAACTAAACAATTTATGGAAATTTGATCTCATTCATTGAGGTTTTTCTGCTTTCTCATCTCAGCATTTTTTTACTCTTGAAAAAAGTATGACATTATTATTTGTACCATCACTTAGAACTATAATAGAGGCTTCAGTTTTTAAAAGTGGGTTGGCAATATTTACATTAAAGAAAAACCATAAATTCTACTATTCATCCCTATAATCCAGTAGCCTTTGCTTACTATATAATCTCATTCATCCAACTGTCATGATTCTTCCAAAACATTAAAAAAATTGTCCTAAGCGCAGTGGAATTAATCTTATGATACAGACGCCAGTTTTAAGTGGAATTTGCGTTAAAGAGCCTCAGCTAAGAAAGTACTCTTCATTCCATTGTGGAATGTGTACCTTGGGGTACAGAAGCTTGTGTTTCACACAGGCCATGTTATACATGATAAGTCTGTGGTTTGTGTCCCCATTCCTATTACATATGTTAAAGTCCCAACCCCTTCTCTGATGGATTTGGAGGTGGCACTTGAATGGTCATTAGGTTGAGATGTGGTCATGAGGAGGGAGCATCCTGAGGGGACTTGGGTCTTATAAGGGGTTGAGAGAGTGGGGCTTGCTTTTCACCATGTGAGAAAGAAGCTGTCTATGACTCCAGTCATGCTAGGACAGTGATCTTGATTTGCCAATTTTGAGAGTTGGGAGAAATGAATATTTTAAAAAATTTATCAGTCTATAGTGTTTTCTTTTGTTAAAAATGTACTTGGTACAGGGTTTCACTACACAGTTTGGATTCCTGGTGATCCTCTGGTTTTCAGCCTCCCCAGCACTGGGATTACAGGCACACATGACCATGCCCCATCTCAGTGGCTGGGGCTGGGGATGGGGCCAGCACAGCATTTAGTGCCAGGGATTGAGCCCTGGGTCCCTGTGCTTGCCTAAGAAGGATTTTAGTCTATTGAGCTATCTCCCTGACCCTTCAGCATTCTACTGAAGCAACCCCAAATGTCTAAAAACATGCTATCCCTCAATGGCCATTTCAGCTTAGTAGTAGGGACACCAGAAATAAATATTACCTCCTGTATACTTTAAATCATCTCTAGCTGACTTATGATGCCTAATATAATGAAAATATCATGCAAATAGGTGCTATATCATATTGTTTAGGGGATAGTGACAAGGAAAAATGTCCATTCAACACAGACACAATTCTTTAGCGTACTTTTTTTTTTTTTTTTTTTTTTTTTTTTTTT
>PVKA01013859.1:13825-54050 GCA_004027165.1 Ctenomys sociabilis | reverse complement strand
CTCCCAGTGGGCTTGTGTAGCCCCTTTGTCGAAGATAAGATGGCTGAGTGTTTTCGTAGATGCGTCTGCATATTCTAATCTATTCCACTGATCCTCAGGTCTATTTTGATGCCAATACCATGTTAAGCTGAGCTGTAAATGGATATGGTCGACAATTTCTTTGAATAACTCCCTATGGTTGCAGAATGCTGGACTGTGTTGGATTGTGGTGTCGAGTTCAAGAACCTAAGGTAGTTGAATGTCAATGGAGTGCCCACTTTTGACAGGTGTAGACAAAGGAAGGGTTGTAGAAAGAAAACATCAGGATGTGTGTGTATAGATAGTACAGTTGGGATAGATAACGCTGTGCTTCTACATAATTCTATGAGAGGCAAGATCTGCACTAATGGTGGTTGGACAGGATATTATGTCGGCTTTTAGTGCTATGGTCATCCACTAGGTAAATAATTATTGAATCTTTGACATAATTCAGCTATAAAAAAACCTGTAAATATAATTTCATGTATGCACCTTGTACAGTGCCAAAACGTTATGAAAACAGTTTGCAATGTATTAATTCATCGACTCTGTATGGTTAAGGTGTCTTGAAACTGTCTGATTGACATTTGTATTTTAATAAAATAAAAATAAATGGAAAAAAAAAACAATTAGAATTTCAAAAGATTTATCAGCAAACTCTGAAGGCCAAAAAACTTCAAGTATTTCAAGCTAGAAGAGCAAATAATGTCCAACACAAATTAACTTACTGAGCAAAGGTATCCTTCAAACTATATTTCCATAAGTAAGACTCATTCAGGGGCTGAGAAGATAGCTCACCAGTCTAAGCACCTGCCTTGTTAGTGTAAGGACCCAGGTTTGATCCTTTGTCTTGCTATCCACTCTATGCCAGCAAATGAAACTGGGTGTGGTGGTGCATGCCTATGATACCAACACTGGGGAGGCTGAGGCAGGAGGATCACTATGATTCCAAACAGGGTAGCAGGTTCCTATGCCAATATATATTTTTTCAAAAAAGACTGATTCAAAATATAGATGAGATCTAAATCAGTTCTAGAAAAAAGATTTAAATATATTGTAAAGGAAAACATAGAACTGGACATAACTAAGAATACAGAGGAAAATAGAGAAATGAGTAAGAAAATATCAGAAAAAAGTATGATTTAAAAACAGATTAAGAAGACAAAGATAGTACATAACCAACACATCTCAAAACTATGTCTCAATATGAAGAGGGTCTACCATATAGTCAAAAGACACAGACTCATTGAATCCATTCCAACAATCTTTTGCATTCAAGAAATTAATCTAATTCCACAAGATACTCACAGTTTAAAAGTTAAAAGATACAAAAATACATTTCACACTCTAAAATCCCATACAATAAGAAATAGCAGTAATTTAAATATTGGATATGGTATGTTCAAGCTAAAATTATTAGGAGAGACAAAGAAGGTCACTACATACTACTTAAAGGAACAGTTCAAAAAGAACAGATAACATGAATAAAAAATAAGCACTAAATACTACAGTGCCTGTCTTCATAAAATCATAACTACTCAAATTAAAAGGTGAAATACACATTAGCACAATTATAATGTGTGATTCTAACACACCACTTTTACAGAAACAAATTAACTAAACTAAAAGCCAATAAAGAAAGCACTGAACTGAACCACAACCTTGAACATACGGATTTAAGAATATAGTCAGGGTATGTGCTCCCTCTACCTTAAAGTATATATTCTTTTCAGCACTGTCTGGTACTTTTTCGAAAATAGAACATAAAAATCCAGTTTAAGCAAATGAATTATCAAATTGATAGCATAAGAAGATATAAAGTCAGCAGTCAAAACTCAGTAACTTTCCTATACATGAATATCAAATTTACCATGAAAGAAATGAAGCAAACAATGTCTTTCACTATACATTCAAGAAAAATGAAACATTTATCAATCAGTGTAATCAAGGAAGTGGAACACTTTACATTGAAAAACTACACTGTTCTGAAAAAGGAGATTCAATGGGATTTCAGAAAATGGAAAGGCACATCATATAATTAGATACTGAGATCAAATATAGTAAAAATGAATTTACAAACTGCTATAAAAGCTTAATATAATATCAACCAGAATACCAATTACATTCCCCATAGTACTAGAGAAAGTAATCCTAAAATTCATACAGAAAAACAATGAGATCCAGCCCTAGCCCAGGCCTGGAGAGTGTGTGGGAGAGCTTCTGGCCAACCCGCACCAGCGGAACGTGTCCGGTTCAAACCCAGCCATGCCATGTGAATGAGACGGCCTTGGCACCTTGGCAACCCCACAACGACTCCTCCACAGCCTCCACCCACACAGAGTGAGAGAGAACTTCTGCCACATTCTCAGGACGCCCAGATCCAGGCCAAACCCAGGCCCTAGGAGTATGTAGGAGAGCTTCCAGTACCCTGCAACAGTGGGACCTGTCCGATCCAAACCCAGGCAAGCCGCGTGATTGAGACCCACTTCCGTGCCCTTGGGACCCCTACCATCACTCTGCTGCCTGTCTCTCCATGCCTTCCAAGTGAGTGAGAACCTCATCTGGGTATCAGGACCCTCAGATCCAGCCCTATCCCAGGCCCATGAGTGTGTGAGACAGATTTCCCCTTTTCCCTAGCCCCTTTGTCCTCTTCAGATGCAGCACAGCCCTGGCACACAGGCCTAGGGTGAAACTCTGCAGCTGTAGTCCATTCAAAAAAAGTAGGGAACAAAGCCACCAAGCTAGTCGAGGAACAGAACATATTGCCAGAGGGGCACAGAAGGTACACTCCCAAGGGCTGCAGCAGGAAGGAGCTGAGCATAGCAGCCAGACCCAAGCCAGGCACAACTGGATAAATTCAAACTTTCTGGATCTACACCTGAATTACAGTACGAGCTAAATTTATTTTTATTTATTTATTCTTTATTTTATTGAAGTACAAATATCAATCAGACAGTTTTGAGCACCTTTTTTTAAAATCAGCATAGTTTTTGCTTTATTACTTTTCAAAGAAAAAAAATAAAAGTACATTGGAACCTTTTGTTCTTGTACTTGTCCACAACTCTCCCTTAACAGCTCAAAAGTTAGTTGCCAAATAAAATGTAGTCACTATTAATTGTCGGTTTTTGTAGTCTATTACAGCACATAAGCTAGATGCCTACTGGCCATCTTTGTTCTCAACAACTTAAGTGTAGTAAGGTTTGGAGTGCTTAACCAAGTAATTTCATCCTACAGTCTCTTAATGTCATGGAATGAACCTATCTATCAAAAGAAAAAGTAGGGAAGACCATGCTACCGACATTTCAGTATTTATCAACCAGCTTTTAGTCTGCAATCCATGAAGAACTCAGTGTTACAAAAGTTTTAAACTGAACACACATGTGTTGGCAAGCAATGACTATAATGGTGCAAAGAACTGCACCTTTCTCTAAGACCATGTGTCGAGACTTTGACCAGCACAGAATATTATCCTCATTACTGTCAACAGTTCATAATTTTCTCACACCCAGATTCAGTGGTTTCAAACACAAAGCCCATGTTATCAAGATGCAGGTACACATATGAATGTTGGTCTGAAAATGGATTAACAAATTTTCTGGGGTTATACTCTTAGGCAAATCAGATAAGTTACAAATAGCTGAAATCTTCCTCCATCCTAATCACATAGTAACAGTTACCCTGGTAACTGGCCTAGCAACATTGGGTTATAGTCATAAGTGATCTTATCCCACAAAGTATTTAGGTGCTGTTATTTTCTGAATTCTACATTAACTTTGTGAATGTAACCCATCAATACTATACTGTACATACAAATGAAATTCAAGGGCAATTATTCAATCACATGTATTTGTGGTTAACTGGCAAGGATCAAAATGTTCACACCATCTTTTTAAGCTACTTTCCCATTAGGCTCTGAGGTCTTTAATGCTTTGGCAAAATGATACCAATCTGGGGGTTATCAAAAGCTTTAAACACCTTAACAAGACAGATTCAATAAATTAATACATTGCAAACTGTTTTCATACTGTTTTGCTATCGTACAAGGTGCATACATGATATTATACTTACAGACATTATTATAGCAGACGTCCCTTATCAGTAAATTAAAAGTGTAGCTGTTTATTTATCTTATTTTTATATCAAAAATTCAATAATTATTTTCCTAGTGGATGACCATAGTACTAGAAGCTGACATAATATCCTGTCAAACCATCATTAGTGCAAATCTTGCCTCTCATAGGATGATGTAGAAGCACAGCGTTATCTATCCCAACTGTACTGTCTATACACACACATCATGATTTTTTCTTTCTATACCCCTTCCTTTGTCTACATCTGTCAAAGGTGGGCATTCCATTGTCAACTAACTTAGGTGCTTGAACTCGACAACACAATCCAACACAGTCCAGCATTCCACAACAACAGTGAGTTATTCAAAGAAGTTGTCGACCATAGCCATTTACAGCTCAAAATAATGTTATGGCCCCGCAATGCATACTTAATTTTTATACTTTTATGATGGATGGTAAAGACCAAGATAGTGCAAGACTTATATACCAACACATGAACTTTGTATTTCTTATGTGGTCAGTGAAGTCCTCTCAGGGTTTATCTTGTAGTCCTGTACATTATTCTGTAGATCCTTTGTCTGTGTCATCCATGTGGATGAGTCACGGCCGATGCTTGAACAGTTTGCTCTCTGTGAGAGCTTGAGAAAAAGTTTTCTCTACATGTAACTCTCCTAGGCACACTATAGAACTTCAGTCTCTTTCCTCTGTGGCTCCATAATCTCCTTCTTCAGAAAATTTGGAGCTCAATTGAGTTTCATGCTGTTGCACAACAGGTTCTCCTATGTCCTGAGTCTTCACTGACCTTGAAAGGCTAGGGCCAAAATGTTGGCTGGCCTTGTGGCTCTTCTATTTCTCCCACTCTGACTTGTGAACTTAGGTTGTTAACCATCCAGAAGAAAAGTTGATTAGTACCCTGCAGCATATGCCATTCACTTTGTCTTATCTGACTTAATTGATTTTAGTTGTTGTTGTATGTTTCCTCTTGTAGTTCTGCTTTTCGCTTGTTATACTAGGGAGATGATACGATATTTACACATGTGTGTCTGGTTTATTTCACTTATGAGTATATGTTCAACTGGCTTCCACCTCAGTATAAATGCCTCAAACTTATCATTCTTAATAGCTGAGTAATACTCCATTGTATAGAAATACCACATCTTTTTCAGCCATTCCTCATGTGATGGGCATCTAGGTTGTTTCCAAGATTTTGCTATCACACATTGTGCTGCTATAAACATAGTTACACATATATCTCTATGATACAATGTATCCAAATCCTTTGGGAAAATTCCCAGTAAGGGGATAGACGGCTTGAATGGGATTTCTAGTCCTATTCTTTTGAGGAGTCTCCATACTGACCACAACAATGGTTGTACTAGTCTACATTCCCAGCAGCAGTGGATAAGTGTTCGCTTTTCCCCACAACCTCTCCAACATTTGTTGTTGATTGATTTCCTTATGATAGCCATTTTTTCTGGAGTGAGATGGTATCTCAGTGTTGTTTTTATTTGCATTTCATGAATGGCTAGCGATGTAGAGCATTTTTTCATATATTTATTTGCTTCTTTAATTTCGTCCTCTGAGAAGTGTGTATTCATCTCAGAAGTCCATTTCTGCATTGGGTCTTTAAATTTGAGAGCCCTGTTATATCTTAGTTTTTTATATATTCTGGACAGTAGTACTTCTCTCTCATTGTTTATTAGTTAGGAGTTTTTCAAAATTTCTGGGTTGTCTTTTCACTCTGTGGACAATTTCTTTTGACACTCAGAAGCTCCTTAAGAGTTGATCCCAGTTATTGATTCTTTCTAGTGCTTCCCGTGCGAATATATGTTTGTTCAAGAACTCTTTACCTAACCCTATGTCTTCAAGAGTTGCTCCTACCTTCTCTTAAGGGAGATTGATTGTTTCTGTTTTAATGTTTAGATCTTTAAACCATTTTGACTGTAACTTAGTGCATGGTGATAGAGCTGGGTCAAGTTTTAGTTTTTGGCATGTAGAAAGCCATGTTTTGCAAAACTGTTTGTTAAAGAGGCTATCTTTCTTCCATTGAGCTTGTGTAAACTCTTTCTTGAAGAAAAGATGGCTGAGTGTTTTCGTAGATGAATCTGTGGCTTCTAATCTATTTGACTGATGCTCAGATCTATTTTGTTGCCAAAATAGATGTTGATTTTATCACAGTGGCTTTGTAGTATAATTTCAAATCAGGAGTTGTGATGCCTCCTGCCTTGGCTTTATTGGCCAATATTGCCTTTGCTATTCTAGGTCGTTTGTGCTTCCAAATAAATTTTAGGATTGATTTCTCTATATCTGGGTTGTTGGTGGCAGTTTGACAGGGATTGCATTAAATCTGTACAGCAATTTTGGGAAAATAGCCATATTCATGATGTTGGTTCTTCCTCTCCAGGAGCATGGAATATCTTTTAATTTTCTGAAATCCTCTATAATCTCTTTTCTTAGGGTGTTGTAATTGGCCGTGAAAAGATCTTTGACTTCCTTGGTCAAGTGAATCCCAAGGTATTTCTTTTTCTGTGGTGCTATTGTAAAAGGTATTGTTTCTATTTTTTCCATTTCAGTGTGCTTGTTATCTGTGTAGAGGAATGCTATTGACTTTTGAGTATTGATTTTGTATCCTGCTGTGCTACTGAATTTCCTTATCAGTTCTATTAGTTTCTTGGTGGAATTTTTGGGGTCTTCCAAGTAAAGTATCATGTCATCTGCAAATAGTGATAATTTAACTTCTTCTTTTCCTATTCTTATTCCCTTTATTTCTCCCTCTTTTCTAATGGCTGTTGCTAAGGATTCCAAGTCTATATTGAATAGGAGGGGTGATAGAGGACATTCTTGTCTTGTACCTGATTTAAGAGTAAAACATTTCAGTTTTTCCCCATTTAGGATTATATGAGCTTTTGGGTTGTCATAGATGGCATTGATCAAGTTAAGATAGAGTTCATCTATTCCAATTTTCTGAAGGACCTTGAACATGAATGAGTGTTGGACTTTGTCAAAGGCTTTCTCTGCATTAATTGAGATGATCATGTGGTGTTTACACTTCATTCTATGAATATAGTGCATTACATTTATAGATTTTCAAGTACTGAATGATCCTTGCATTCCTGGGATGAATCCTACCTGTTCATGGTGTATGATCTTCTTGATGACTTGCTGTATTCTATTTGCCAGGATTTTGTTGATTATGTTTGCATCTATGTTCATGAGGGAGTTTGGCCGGTAGTTCTGCTTTTTGGTTGTGTCTTTCCCTGGTTTTGGAATCAGTATTATACTTGCCTCCAGAATTGGTTTTGGGAGGACATTTTCCTGGTCAAATTCATTAAAGAGTTTGTGGAGTGTGGGGATTATATCTTCTATAAATTTCTTGTAGAATTCAGCTGTGAATCCATCAGGACCTGGACTTTTCTTTGTTGCTAGCTTTTTATTACATTTCATATTTTGTTGGCTGTTATTGTCTTATTGAGAGTTATTATATCTTCTTGATTCAGTTTTAGCAATTTGTACCTTTCAAGGAATATGTCCATTTCTTCTATGTCTTCTATTCTGTGAGGGTAAAGATTCACAAAGTAACTATTGATATTCTTCTGAATTTCCACTGGGTCTGTGGTGATTTCATGCTTTTCATTCCTTATCGCTTGTACTTGAATTTTCTTTTGCCTCTTTTTGATGAGGTTGGCAAGCGGCTTATGAACTTTATTTAGTTTTTCAAAGAACCAACTTCCTGATTTGTGGATTCTTTGAACTGCTTTTTATCTCATTTGAGTTAATTTCTGCTCTAATCTTTATGATTTCTTCTCGTCTTTGCATTCTGTTTTTTGTTTGCTCTTCTTTTTCTAGTTGTCAGAGGTGCAACATTAGCGTGCTAGTTTCTTCCCTTTGTGTTTTCCTAATGTGTGAGTTCATGGCTATTATTTTCCCTCTAAGAACACCTTTCATTGCATGCCATAAATTCCAGAAAGTTGTACTGGAATTTTCATTGAATTGTAGATATTGTTGAATTTCTTGTTCAATTTCTTCTGTAACCCATTGATTGCTGAGTGGGGTGTTGTTTAGTTTCCATGAATTGAGTGGGTTTTTCTGGTTTCTTTTGTCATTTCTTTCCAGTTTCATTGCATTGTGTTCAGATAGTATGCATGGGATAATTTCTATTTTCTTGCATATACTTAGGCATTAGTTCTGGACTAGTATGTTGTCTATTTTGGAAAATGACCCGGGTGCAGCTGAAAAAAATGTGTATTCAGCTGTGGTTTGGTGGAGCACTCTGTATATGTTCACCAGGTCCATTTGTTCCAAGATCTGGTTCATTTCTGGTACTACCTTGCTAAGTTTTTGTCTGGTTGACCTATCTTTTTGAGATAAGGGTGTGTTAAGGTCTCCTGTTAAGAATATGTTCTTAGATATTAAGTTTTTCATTTCCCTTATGATTTGTCTTACAAAGTTGTGTGCTCCTGTGTTTGGTGCATATTTATGTGTGTTACTTCTTGCTCTTGAATTTTTCCTCTGACAAGCATATAGTGGCCTTCTTTGTGTCGTTTGATCATTCTCAGTTTGAAGTTGAGACTCTCTGAGAACAGAATTGCTACTCCTGCTTTTTCTGAGGTGCTGGGGCATGTAGTATTGTTTTCCATCCTTTGACTTTGAGCCTATGAATGTCCTTTTGAGTTAAATGTCTTTCTTGTATACAGCATATTGTTGGATTTTGTTTCCTAATCCACTGTGCCAGTCTATTTCTCTTAATTGGAGAATTGAGTCCATTTACATTTATGGTTATAATTGAAATGTGCTGACTTATGTTTGTCATGATATTTAGCTGGTATTGTTTACTCCTTTGTAACCTGTATTTAATTGACTGTCCTGTTTACTGGGTTCCTTCCACTCTCTTTCATGGAGTTCTGGTTGTTGTGGTCTCTCTGTAGAACATCTTTCAGCAGCCTGTGAAGGGATGGTATTGTCATCATGAAATTCTTTAGTTGTTCTTGGTCGTGGAAGTATTTCACTTCTCCATCAAAATTGAAAGAGAGTTTTGCAGGGTATAGTAGTCTGGGCTGGAATTTATTTTCGTGTAGGACTTGAAGAACTCTGCTCCATGCTCTGCTTGCCTTCATTGTTTGTGTACAGAAGTCAATTGTAATTCTGATGGGTTTTCCTTTGAATGTGAGCTCCTTCTTCTCTCTAGCAGCTTTCAGTATTTTATTTTTGTGTTTGCTTTCTGGGATATTAACTTTTATATGTCTTGGTGTGTTTCTACTTGGGTTGGGGTTATTTGGTGTTCTGTATGCTTTGGTGACCTGAATGTTGGATTGTTTCCTCATATTTGGGAGGGTTTCTGCAATTATTTCTCCCCAAATTCTTTTCATGTCATTTGTATTGACTATCATTCTCGTTGATACCAATTATTCTCATATTGTTCATCCTTGCATCATCTTGCAGGTGATGGATTATTTTTTCCTGCATTCTCATTGTTTTTAATAGATACTTTCTCACCTTTTCACTAGCTGCTCCAGCATCTTCAAGATCTGAAACTCTGTCTTCGCTTTCACTCCAACAGTTTTGTAGACTGATGATTGCTATTTTTAGTTCTTCTATATCTCTTTGACTGTGTTTCATGTGTTCTATTTCTTTTCTGTATTTCTCATTCAAGGTATCCATCATATTTCTGATCTCCTCAGTTTTTTTATCCATGTATTCTTTAGAGGTAGTTATTAATTCTTTTTCTGCTGTGTTTCTTCCAAGTTGGATTTCCTCTGTATATTTCTGTACTTGTTTCTGTATTTCAGATCCTATGACTTCAAAAAGTTCTTTTTTGATTTCAGAACTTATTTCTGCTTTGAGTGCCTCATGATCTTTCTGCTGTTGTTTCTTTGCTTCAGATGCTGTTAATTCATGTATATATCAGCTGCAATAGTGCTTTCTGCACTTGGTCTGGGTGAGCATAGTTTTTCCACCCAATGTTTCTGGAATTCATTCTTTATTTCAGATACTATGTATTCAAATATTTTTTTTTAATTTGGGGAATTACTTCTCATTTTATTTCCTCTATAGCTTTCTGCTGTTGTTCCCTTGCTGCTGTATCTGTTAGTTCATTAATTGCAGCTGAACTACTGTCCTCTGCCCTTCCTGATGGATTCAAATTTTGGGATTGCATTTTCCCCCTTCTCTTTGTTTTTTTGTATATCACTGATCTTTGACCTTTGGTGTAGAGCTGTGGTGCACCTATATAACCTTAGCTTGTTATTAGATTCAGGTGCCATTAATGAACTTTCAAGATTATCCAGGTATGCCTATCCTGGACCTAGCTGTTGTGTTCAGTTCCTTTTTTGTTGCAGCTCCTTTGGTTCCCCTCTGTTGGTTCCCTGTTCAGGTGAGCATGAACCAAACTGGAATGTACAGCAAATAATGAAACTTCCTGTTTTGTTTGGCTTTGGAGCTAGGATCTGGAAACTTACCGGTTTCAGCCCTCCTGTGTCAAGCTGGTCGTTCCCCAGGTGGGTGGGCCTGGGCTTTGGTGTGTCTTCTGGACTCACATAAGGATAGTGGATGATCTTATTCACTGAGTGGTCTGTAGTGGGTCGGCCAACCTATGCTAGGTCCGGGTCTACAGGCTGTGGCCCGAGAAGGCTGGGAAAGGTCCCTCCTGTGCAGTGGGCCTGGAGCCCTCACTCACAGGCTAGTCTGTGCTGGGTTTTGGGCCATGGCATGGGACCCAGGATTGCTGAGAAATATGCCTCCGGAGTGGCAGGCTTGGAGTTCTCACTGCAGGCCGACCTGCACTGTGTCTGGGGCTGTGGGGTGGGCCCATTATTCACCTGGAAATTTTTCTCTGGCACAGTGTGCCTGGAGCTCTCACCGGGCATGGGCTTGGGGGGGCAGGGAATCCGTGGGAAATGTCTCTTGGGCGTGGCGTGCCTGGAGTTCTACACTCACTGAACTTTGATGTCCAGAGAATCAGGGAAATTCCCACTCGTTAAGCGGGCTTTAGTTCAAGGGATCAGGGGAGGTGCTGGTGTCCTGAGGTTTCAGGCCAGTCACTGGCTTGGAGGGGTTGGGGGCAGGGATCCAGATAGCATGCGTGGGAAGAAGCCAATGGCTCTCCCTCAGACTCACCACACTCTCACTGATCTGGGAAGCCTGGTGAGTCTTGCAAATTCCTACTCACTGGGAGAGCTTGGGGCGTGATCCAGGAGGCTGCTTGAGTCAGCTGCTGTCTCAGGCCGGTCTCTGGCTGGGCTGCCTGGCCAGGTTTGAGTAGGGTGCTGGCATGGGTCTCACTGTCTAGGGAGGTCTCTGGTGTTGGTCGGGATCGAGGAGTATGGTGGAGTGGGCCGCACTCTCTCAGGCAGTTCTCTGGTGCTGGGCAGGATCGAGCAGGGTGTGGGAGTTGGCCACAATGAATCGGGCCGGTCTCTAGGGCTGGCAGGAGCTAAAATTATAATAACACCAAAGCTCTAAAATAAAGGTCAGAAGACAGAGCTATACAAAATGACAATGAGAAGGAACAAAATGCAATAACAGACCCCAAGCTCACCCGGAACAAGTGCAGAGGACACTAGCTCAGAAAAAATTGGGATTGACACAGCTGAAATCAATGAATCAATAGCATCTGAAATAAACAGACTACTGCAGAAAAGTATAGAGCAACTCAGATTGGAAATAAAAAATAATCTCTGACTTAACAGCATTTGAAGTTAAAGAATCAAATGCAGAAACATATGGATGAAACCCAAGGACTACCCAGAACATTTGCAGAAGACACTAGCTCAGCTGAAATCTATGAATAAATAGTGTCAGAAATATATTAGCAACAGCAAAAAGGTATAGAGAAACTCAAAGCATAATTAATTTCTGAAATTAAAAAGAAAACTCTAAATTTATAGCATCTGAAGTAACGAATCAAATACAGAAACTTATGGAGGTAACCCAATCTCAAAACAACTCTTCAGTACAAGAATTAATAAGTGCTTCTAAAGAAGAGATTTAAAAAAATATAGGAGATTAGAAAAAAGACAGATTCCTTGAATGAGCAATAAAGGAAAGAAATAGATTGCATGAACCAGAGTCAAAGAGATACAGAAGTACTTAAAATCTCCATCACAAGCTTACAAAACCATTTGAGTGAAAGTGAAGTCAGAGTTTCCTGTCTTGAAGATGCTGTTGCAGCTAGTGAAAAGTTAAGAAAAGATCGCTTAAAAACAACTAGGATGCAGGAAAGAATAATTCATCATGTGTAAGATGATGCAAAATGACCAATGTAAGAGAAATAAGTATCAATGAGAAAGAAGAAGTCAATACAAATGACATTAAAATATATGGGAAAAAGTAATAGCAGAAATCTTCCCAAATATGAGGAAACAATCTGACATCCAGGTAATTGAAGCATACAGAACACCAAATAACCTTAATCGATTTAAAAACATACCGAGACATATAAGATTCAAGATCCCAGAAATACAGAAAAAGGATAATATACTAAAATCTACTAGAGAAAAGAAGCAGATCACATTCAAAGGAAAACCCATCAGAATTACGACTGACTTCTCTTCACAAACCATGAAGGCAAGGAGAGCATGGAGTAGTGTACTTCAAGTTCTCTATGAAAACAAATTCCAGCCCAGACTACTATACCCTGCAAAACTCTCTTTCAGGTTTGATGGAGAAGTGAAATACTTTCATGACAAAAGAATTTCATGATGCCAAACATCCCTACACAGGAGAGTGAAAGGCATTTTAGAGAGGGACCTAAATGATCAGAACAAAATGAATGAGAACAGAAGCAATCAACTAAATAGGACAAATAATTAAACACAGGACAAAAAACAGTAAACAAAAGCAGGTAAAAAACATGACAATCATAATTTAACACATTTCAATTATAGCCATCAATGTAAAAGGACTCAATTCACCAATTAAGAGAAATAGACTGGCACAGTGGATTGGGAAACAAAATCCAGCAATGTACTGTATACAAGAAATGTACTTAACTCAGTATTTACATTGAGAATCTTTATTCTCACAGAATAGAAGACACAGATGAAATGAACAGATTCCTAGAAAGGTAGAAATCATCAAAACTGAATCAACAAGACATAACCACTCTCAGTACCCCAATAACAGCCAATGAAATACAAGATGTAACAAAACACCCACTGACAAAGAAAAGTCTGGATCCTGATAGATTCACAGCTGATTTCTTTCTTTTTGTTTAGTCAATAGATTTTTTTCATTTTATTGAAAAAATAGCAAGGACACAGTTTTAAGTAATATTAATAGGAGAGTTTCAATAAATATTAAATTGCATATTGTTTCTTAGTGGTTATTTGTTGTACAAGATGCAGACATGATATTCTATTTACAAACACTATTAGAGGAAATTCATATATTCATTGTATTAATAAATGTAGCTGTATATTATCTGAACTATTCTGAATATACAGATATAAAATGGTCATTCATTTGTATCCCCTTTTTTGTTTAGTTTTGTCATTTAAATTTTATAGGTGTGTGAATTCAACAAAATATTGGAAAATAATCCTGTAGTCAATAATATTGAGTTTTCCATGTTTCTGGCAATGTCAGAAGTTGTTGACTGCAGTCCTTTACAGCTCAGCATAATAATATTGCTTTACATCTTATACTTCGTTTTTATACTTATCTTCTGGATGGATAAGACCAAGATAAAGCAAGATTTATTTTTCAAGAATTCACAGCTTATTTCTATAAGAAATTTATGGAAGATATATGCTGTAAGTTCCTCAAACTTATCAATGAATTTGAAAAAGAAGCATTCCTCCGAAACACGTTCTTGGATACAAGTATCATACGGATATAAAAACTAGGGAAAGATGCAACTAAAAAAGAGAACTACAGGCCAGTCTCATTCATGAACATAGATGCAAAAAAAAATCTTAGTAAAATCGTGGCAAATAGAATACAGCAAATCATCAAGAAGATCATACACCATCACCAGAAAGGATTCATTCGAAGGATACAAAGATGGTTCAATATTCAAAAAACTATAAATCAATAGAGCGCAAACTAAAAAACACATGATAACCTCAATTGATGTAGAAAAGGCTTTGGACAAACTCCAACACTCATTCATTTTCAAAGTCCTACAGAAAATTGGAAGAAGCTATCTCTACTTCAATTTGATAGAGCCATCTATGAAAACCATATGGCTAACATAATTCTAAATGAGGGAAATCAGAAATCTTTTACCCTCAGATTGGTACAAAACAAGGATGACCTCTATCACACCTCTCACTCAGTGTAGTTCTGAAAACATTAGCTAGATCTGTTAGTAAAGAGAGAGAAATAAAAGGAATAAGAGTAAGGTAAAGAAGAAGTTAAATTATCATTATTTGCAAATGATACGATACTTTACGTGGAAGATCCAAAAAACTCCACCAAGAAGCTACTAGAACTAATACACAAATTGAGTAGCACAGCAAGATACAAAGTGAATACCCAAAAGTCAAGGGCATTCCTCAACACAGATAACAAACACACTGAGATGGAAATTTTAGAAACAATAACTTTTACAATAACATGCAGGAAAATGAAATACCTTGGAATTAATCTAACTAAATAAGTCAAAGACCTTTTCAAGGAAATCTACAATACTCTGAAAAAAGTGATCATAGGGGATTTCAAAAAATGGAAATATATTCCCTGCTCCTGGATTCGAAGAACAAACATTGTGAAGGTGGACATACGCCCAAAATTGCTATAAAGATTTAATGCAATCCCTATCAATCTAAAACAAACATACTTCACAGACCTAGAGATATCATTTCTAAAATTTATTGGGAACCAAAAAACCTAGAATAGCAAAGGCAATCCTGACCAGCAAAGACAAAGCAGTAGGCATTACAATCCCTGACTTGAAATTATAATACAAGACTCCTGTGATAATATCAGCGTGGTACAGGTGGATAAACAGATCTGAGGATCAAGTCAGCCACCTTATATTTGACAAAGGGACCAAATATACTCAGTGGAAGAAAGATAGCCTCTTTAAAAAATGGTGCTGGAAAAATTGGCTCTCTACATTTCAAAAACTAAAACTTGAACCAGATCTACCACCATGCACTAAGCTAAAGTCAAAATATATTACAGATCTAAACATTAATACAGAAACACAATCTCCTAGAAGAGAAAGTAGGAGAAACTCTTCAAGACATAGGGGTAGGCAAAGAGTTTATGAACAAAAATGAAATCGCATGGATAACACTTGAAAAAATTAATGACTGGTATCTCCTGTCATTGAGAAGATTTTGAATGTCAAAAGAATTTACCTACAAAGTGAAAAGACAGCTCATAAATTTGGAAAAAATCTTGACAACTAAGTATTCAGATAAAGGTCTGCTCTTTAGAATTCATAAAGAACTAAAACACATTAGTGTGCAAAAATTTAAAGGTCCAATCCAGAAATCGGCATCCGAGATGAACCTATACTTCTCCGACGATGAAATTAAAGAAGTAAGTAAATATATGAAAAAATGCTCCCCATCACTAGCCATCAAGGAAATGCAAATTAAAACAAAACTAAATTATCATCTCACCACTGAGAGAATGGCTATCATAAACAAATCAACCAAAAACAAATGTTGGAGAGGCTGTGGTTAAAATTGAACACTTGTCCACTGCTGGTGGGAATGGGGACTGGTGCAACCATTATGGAAATCAGTGTGGAGACTCCTTAAAAGCCCAGGACTAGAAATATCATTCAAACCAGCTATCCCCCTACTGCCAATTTTCCTGGAGGATCTGAAAACATCATATCATAGTAATATAGGTGTGCCTTTGTTTATAGTAGCACAATTTGTGATAGCCAAATCTCAGAACAACCAAGATGTCTGTCACCTGAGGAATGAATGAAAAAGATGTGGTATTTTTATGCAATGGAGTATTGTTCAGCTATAAAGAATGACAAACTCTAAGCCTTCAAATTTAAGTGGATTCCCCTTGAAGATACACTCATAAGTGAAATAAACAAGACACACATGTGTAAATATCATACAGTCTACCTAGTATAAGAACCCAAAAGTATAAATACATATAGAAAGTTAGAACACAATTAAAAGGAAAGCAAGAACTTGAAGACTAGACAAGAGAGAGCAAGGAGAAGCGCTAAGAAACACAACAGAGGCAAAGCCATATGGTTATATGTATAAGGTAGGTAAGCCAATGATCCCGAGAATCTTCAGGAGATTTTCAAATCTAGTAGTTAATTTAGAAGAGTTCTCATCTTTACTAACTATATATGCTATCACCTGTGAACTAAGCAACTGCACTGAACATGTTAACTTGTAATAGTAGGTTCATGCTTGGAGTGCATGTCATTCCGGTCTTCTGAATATGTACTGCTTGTCATGACATGCCGGTTGCTGCGATGATGTCTCTAAGGTTGATGTTTTTTTATAAAGGAGGGGGGTGGTGAATGAGGGGAGGGGACAGGAAAAGGAGTGTTGGGGGACTGTCCTGCTACAATGGTGTATATGGTTAGATTTCTAAACTTATACATATACATATGTGATTGTTTTTTTCCTGTTTTGAAAATTTTTATAAATTTTAATTTTGTTAACGTTATTTTTTGTAAGGACTTAAAGTTTAATATATCCACACTTGATGAAAAGTTCCATGTTAAGGTTAAGATGTTTGATATTCAGATAGTGAGGTTCAGCTCAACAGCCTAGTTTGTACAGTAATAACAATAAGCTTCTCTTCTAGAGTTTCAACCATCTAAGTTTGCTGACCAAAAGTTAGAGAAAAAGGAGGATCCCAAGGACAGCGAACATTTTGCCCTTAACCTTTCAAGATCACTTAAGCCTCAGGACATATGAGAACTTGTACTGTAACATCATGCAACTCAGTTTTGTCCCAAATTTTCTGACCAAAGAGGTTATGGGGACAAAAAGGAAAGTGATCTATAATGTACAGTGTGGCTAAGGAGAGTCACATGGAGAGAAATCATTTTCTTAGGCTTTCACAGAGAACAGATTGTTCAAGCAATAGTCATGACTCATCCACATGGCTGAAACAAAGGATCTACAAACTGCGGTACAGGGTTTCAGGATAAATCCTGAGGGGATTTGACTGACCTTATCAGATACAAAAGCTACAGTTTTTTTATATAGGCCTTGATTTATCTTGTTGTTAGCCATCCAGCAGAAAAGTAAAAAAAGGAAGTAAAAGACATAAAGCCATATTATTATGCTGAGCTCTAAAAGCCCGCAGCCAACATCTTCTGACAGTGTCAGACATAGGGAAAATCCAGTACTATTATGGACTACCAACTAGTTTGGATCATTTTCCTGAATTCACACACCCATAATATTTAAATGACAAAGCTAAACAAAAATAGATGTTACAATTGAATGACCATTTTGTATCTGTAGCTTCAAAGTAGTTAAGATAGATATATAGCTACATCCTTTTAATTCAATGAATAGAGGGATCTGTTCTAATAATGTCTGTAAATAGAACATCATGTCTGCATCTTGTACAACAAATAACCACTAAGAAAACAATATACAATGTATTAATTACTGAGTCTGTCCCACTAATGTAATTTGAAACTGTTTCATTACTATTTGTTTTTCAATAAAAGTTTGGAAAAAATAGAAACACAATAGACGAAGTGTAGCAAAAGCATTTCTAGGCAGTAGGGCAAAACAAGGAACATCAGAATTCCCAATGTGAAGTTACACAACAATACTATAGTGATTAAAAATATCATGGCATTGGCAAAATAAACAAACAATGACAAACCAGACTTTTGGATCTGTGGGACATTATAGAAAGTGGAGAAATAAATCAAAACACTCAACTACTTTATCTTTGGATATAGGAAAAAAGGCCTTCAATGTAATAAAAATACAGTATCTTTAAAAATTATGCTTGGAAACCTGGCTTTCCATATGCCAGAAATTAAATATAGACACACATCTCTTACCATACAGTACTTTAAAATAGATGAAAGATCTTGTCATGGTTCATGTCTAGCTGTCCCCCACCCATGCAATAATGGGGCAGGGATATTTAGAGTTTGAGTTTAACTCATGATTCACTGGGATTATAGGTCTTAATACTGCTGAGATTATGTGTGTGAGTGCTACACCTAGCCTGAGGCAGATAACCTGAATGTAACATAAGAGAGACAGACTTCCTCTCTGTTGCCATTGTTGCTGCTACTCCTCCATTTTGCTCTCTTGCTCTTACCTGGCTCCATGAATGCTTGCTCTATGTGATACACTGCTCTGCTTGGAGCAATCTGAATATGGACTGAAACCTTCACTAACTGTGGGCTAACTAAACCTGTTTTTCCTTCATTTTGTATGTCAGTTATTTGTCCTAGCAATGTGAGAAGAGTAACTGAGACAGATCTCAACCTTAAAACAGAAATATATAATGTTCTGGAAAACAGAATAGTTAATTGTCTTGAATACATAAGTTTAGGCAATGCCTTTATTAAGGAAACTTCATTTGCACAGGAAACATAGCAAATAATGAATAAATGGGATCATATCAAATTAAAAGCTGTTTTAAAGCAAAATAAATCACTAAATGTATTGAGAAGACAACCTATATAATGGCAAAATATCTTCGAGTTATTCCTCAGAAAGAGAATTGATATCTAAATTATAAAAAGTAATAAAAAATTTGAATGCTCCAAATTTAAAGGCCCAAGCAAAAACTGAATGACTGAATAGAATACACAGGTTTCAGGTAGAAAAGTACAAATAGCACATAAATATACGAAAAATATTTCAACATCGCTTGTCATTTGAGGAATACAAATTAAAAAATAAAGATTCCATATCACGCCAGAAAGAAGGGCAGCTATCATCCAATGACAAATGCTGATAAAGCAATGAGATCAAGGAAGTCTTTTCCATTGTTACAGAGTGAAAATTGTTACAACCAAATTAAAAATCAGTATGGATATTTATCAGGAAACTAAAACTGAATTTTAGCCGGGCGTGGTGGCGCATGCCTATAATCACAGCACTCGGGAGGCTGAGACAGGAGGATTGTTGTGAGTTCGAGACCAGCCTGAGCTACAAAGTGAGCTCGAGGCCAGCCTGAACAGCATAGTGAGACCCTGTCTCAAAAAGACAGAAAAAGTAAAAAAATAAAAATAAAACTGAAATTTGTATTTGGCCCAGCTTTTCTCTTTCTAGGTATAAAGAGTTAATCTTATCAAATCACAATGATAGATGCAAAGTTGTAGCAGCAAAATTTATTAGAAGTAAGTCTTTCAAACAGACCTTATTCCCATGAAAAGTTACATGAACAAAGAAAATGTAGAATTTACATATATATAGATATTAGAGTACTACTAATCCATAAAGTAGGACAAACGAGACATTTCTGCTTTTTATAATTTAATTTAATTTTGAAAAGCAAACACAAATAGCAGAAAGTAAGACAAAAACAGGGTAACATACAATACATATGTTACAGATTTTCAACAATGGTTGTTATGCTACTTATTTTATTGTCAAATTTGTCACTAATATGAACAGACACAGTTATGCAAGATTGGATGAATAATTGAATATTAATGCTTTCTTTCAATAAACTAATTCATTTCTTGTTTTCTTTCACTTTAAAAAAACACTGTAATAACTCATAAGACTATAGAATTGGTACACATTTCGAAGACCAAGATGAGAAATATTTAAGCATGGTTTTTGTATTACACATTGCTGTCCTCAATGTAGGTGCTTACACAGATATGAGATAACAGAGTTAGTCAAACTGAAAATTCTAAGCATTAACTGCTATTTTCAAAACAGAGCTGGAAATTATTAGTACAATCACTTCACCATTCTTGCATATATGTATTTGCATGACTTTTAACCTTTGTTTCCAATATTTTCTCCTTTCCCTTTCCCTCATCTTCATTGTTTAATCTTATGTTCAGTTGCATTCCATATTTTACTATATCTATTATAACATCATATTTCATTTATTCTTTCAGGTTCTTACATTAGGGAGGAAACACAGTATTTATACATGTGCATCTGATTTATTTCATTCATGAAAATAGCCTCCAGTTGCTTTCAGTTTATCATTCTTTATAGCTGAGTAGTACTTCATTGTATAAAAATACCACAACTTTTTCATCCATTTGGGCATTTTGGTTGCTTCCAAGATTTAGCTTTCACAAATTGTGCTGCTATAAACATGGGTGCATATATAAAACCATGGTATGATGTTTTCAGATCTTTTAAGAAAATGCCAAGAAGGGGAATAACTGTGGTGAATAGTATTGGCAGTCCTAATTTTTTGAATAGTCTCCACATTGATTTTTATAGTAGTTGTACCAGCCTATATTACCAACAGAAGTATAGAATGGTTACTTTTACCCACAGACTCCAGTATTTACTATTAACCAATTTCTTTATATATCCATTTTTTAAATTTGTACTTCTCGAATGGCAAGTGATATTGAACGTTTTTTCATGTATCTATTTGTCACTGGTATTTCCTCCTCTGAGAAGTGTGTATTCATCACAAATGCCCATTTTTAGAGTCAGTCTTTATATGTAGTGTACTTAGTTTTTTAGTGCTTTACATATTCTAGATACGAGACCTCTCTGAATGATTGTTGCTTAAGTTTTTTTTTCCAAATTTCTGAAGTGAAATGTCCTTTCACTTTGTTGTTGATTTCCTTTCAAATGCAGAATCTTCTCAATAAGATGAGATCCCAGTTGGTGATTCTTTGAAGTATTTACCATATGGATTTGGTCATGAACTCTGCCTACCACTATGTCTTCAAGATTTCCACCTACTTTCACTTCTAGCACATTTAGTGGCTATGTTTCAGTGCATAGATGATTTAAGACAATTTGCCTTTCATTTAATTATTAGGAGAGATTATTCTGGTCACTAATAGGAATGTCGTTTTTCATTATCTAATTATGAGCAGATAAACTATAGAGGCTATTCAAGATTTCTTCCAGTTCCAAGAAAATGCTGACTTTAATATAGTGTGTGAAAATAGACATACAGCAAAAGAATTGGGTTTTATTTTTTTTGATAGATAAATTTTATGTATTATGCATACCACGAAATACAGATTTAAAAATGGCAGAATGCTTACCGTCAGCCATTCAGCTTCTCCAGAAAAAGTTTGGATTCTGGAAACAATAGCCCATACAGAAATCAATGGGAATCCAGACTTAACAGAATTTCACTGGGAAACTAACAGAGGAGGAAATAAACAGGGTTCATTGCTACAGGAAAAAGTGTTCCCTGCTGAGACACTAGACTATGTGGTTTAGCTGAAACAGCTGTGTAGCTAATCTGGTCGATAGGGAGTCAGCAAAATTAATTTTCTTGTCACTGGGTGACTGAGACCTGACTTGGGCATCGCAAGAATCTTCTGCAGTTGGAGGCAGCTGTGAGAATGAAAGACAGTTTCCTAAACATCCCACCTCATAGTCATTGGTTTATGAGTAAACCAGCGTGTGCCCCAAACAGTCACATGGAGGAGTAGCAGCTGCTGGGCAGGAATTCCACTTTATCTCAAATAGCAAAGGGCTGAAAGAGCCCTAGAATTGCTTCAGTGCCAAAGTTAAGGAGTAGAATGAGGGAAGGGCTTTGAGGTTACAGTAAAGGGCCAGCAGTTGGAAAATAGACTGCTGAGACCTCAGCTGTGAAGTAAGAGCTGTGACCAGACTCCTATCTGATGACCACTTTGAGCCACTTTTAACTCTAGCTACAAATTACTAGGAGCATTCCCCCTTCTCTACAAATGGGGGCTTAAGCAAGCAAGCCGACTTTGCCTATAATAAGACAAAGGTACTGTCACCGATAGCCTTGGGACCAGTGGCACAAGCAGAAAATATTCCTTGTCTGGTGATGGGACAGGACACCCTCCACTGCCTGCCTGTGATCACCAGAACAAGCAGGTAAGGGATTCCCCCGCCTGCCATACAACAAGCAGGGAAGTATTTTGACTAGTTGTGGAAAATGTACACCATCCGCCTTATATTTCACTTTTGTAAGAGGACTAACTGGTATGGCCAAGATCTGTACCACACACAAAAGTATTCCTACTGCATTTAGTGGAGTCATTCATTACAGATTCTGGTTCTGACTAGGGAACTAACACTGAAATGAGGACACCACAGGAATTTAAAATATATTTTCTCCTATATTTACTTATCTATTTACTTATTTATTTATTTACTTTTTCACATGCATTTTTAACATTTCTCACTTTAGTTAAAATTATAACACATTTTCAAGAAAAATGAACCTTTTAACAAGAAATATGAATAAAATCATACCAAGATATACAAAAATGAAGTAGTCCGAAAGTAATTGTAAAGAAAAAAAAATCATTAAGGCATATATGTACAAAAATATTAGCTATGGAAGGACAAAATTAAATAGCACATTATTCTACATTAGAAAAAAGAGCAAGTGGATAAGAAACTAGACTCGGTTATTCAAAGGACTGAAAAAAAAGATGTAGCCTCACTGAAATTTATACTTAGCAAATATATCTTTGAAAACTAAGAGTAAAATATTTTTCACTTATAAAACCTAGAAATGTTCTATTATAACCAGATGTAGTATATAGAATATAACAAAGACCATAATCCTAGACCATAATCCTAAAACAATAGAAGTTGCTCGATGGTCCTGGACAAAGAACAAAGAGCTCTCTGGATGGTAATAATGCAGGACTATGTAAAATATAATTATATTAGATGAACCCATTTAAAAGGTCATTGAAGATTTCCACAAATCAGTATCAATCTTATGCCAGGTTATATGCATATTTGTGTGTGTGTGGTGTGTGTGTAAAAGGAAAGGAAAAACTAAAGTCAATCAAAAATGGAAATAAAATATGTAAATTTTACAATACTAGGAGAAAATAACCATTTCTTATAAGTAGATTGTAAGTCAAAGAAACAGAATATGTTGGCTGTCCTTGTAGTCCTTATTTTCTTGTAATTTTTTATCTGAAAACTTAAGTTGTTAGCACTCCAGAAGAGAAGCTTAACGATATTATTAACCAAGAACATAGGCAGTTGAGCTTAACTTCACTATCTGTCTGAATATCAAATATCAAATATCTTAAACATAACATGAAACAGGTTATGTTAAACTTTAAATCCCTACAGAATGAGAAAAAAAGGAAACAAAATAAAAAGTATTTAAAAATAGGAATTGACATATTTTTACACAGAAATTTAGAAATCTAACCATATACAGCAATATAGGAGGACAGCCCTATGACATTTTTTTCTCTTGTCTGTTGTTTTCACTTATTACCCGTTTCTTGACAGTCCTATGGATAACTCACTACTATTATGGACTACTGGACTACACTGGATTACTTTGCTGAATTTACACACCTACCATATTTAAATGGCAATAGAATAGTCATATCTGACAAATCTAAACAAAAAAGGGGATATAAATGAAGGACCATTTTGTATCTTTATATACAAAATATATAGGATAGGTATACAGCTACTTTCTCTTATTTCAGCTAGAACAAATATTTCTACCAATAGTGTTTGAACAGGATATCATATCCGAATCTTGTACTGTGAATAACTACTATGAAGACAACAATATGCTATGTATTAATTATTGAAACTGTCATACTAATCGGTTTTGAAACTCTCATTGTTTCTCAATAAAATTAATAAAAAGAAAAAAGAAACAGAAAAAATCAGAGTAAAAATTAATATTAAGTGATATTCAGAAAATTAATTCAACATTAATAAATTCAAAATTAAATTGAATAATTAAAAATAATATTCAAAAATTAAATTGTGAGTCCAACTAAGAGACCACAATGTAATTTATCACATTGAATCTATGACCAATTCAGAGTAATTACATAGTATTTGATTAGGTTAAGATATATAATAATATCAACTGAGAAAAAGATTTTATGATAGCAAAGAATTACTAACAGTAATACGTAACAGAAATACTGGAATGGGAAATACATGACCAGCACTTAGTTTGGTGATAGGATATTGCCCAAAGTTCTAGTGGCCCAGGATGTGGACAGTGTCCATGACGCTGTCAGGCCAGTTGGACTGAACTGCTTCTATTTCCTTGATATACACCCTGTAGACCCAGACATGACCAATAAGGTGCAGGAGAAATCCACTTGTAGAGTATGCGAATGGGAATATTTTGCTGCTGTATACAAAAGAATAATTGAAAGACTGCTATTGTGTATCTCTTTTTCTCCTGTGTTTAATTGTTGGCCCTATTTGGTGTGTTCTTTCAGTTCTCATTCATGGAGTTGTGGTCATTTTGATCCCTCTCTAGAATATCTTTAAGTAGTCTGTGTAGGGTTGGCTTTGTTGTCATGAATTTCTTTAGTTGTTGTCATGGAAGTATTTCAAATCTCCATTAAACTTGAAAGAGAGTTTTTCTGGGTACAGCAGTTTGAGCTGGAATTTGTTTTCTTTTCCTTTTTTGTTTCTTGTTTTCTGTTTTGGCTGAACCAGGGATTGAACTCAAGCCCTTGAACTTGCCAGGGAAGCACTTATTCCACAGAGCCATCTCCCTGGCCCGGGAATTTTTTTCGTGGAGGACTTGAAATACTTTGCTCCATACTCTTCTTGACTTGATGGTTTGTGAAGAGAACTTTGCCATTATTCTGATGGGTTTTCTTTAATTGTGATCAGTTTCTTTTCTCTAGTGTCTTTTAGTATGTTATCCCTGTGTTGAATTTCTGGGATCTTGATTATTATATGTCTGGATGTGTTTTTAATTAGGTTCATGTTATTTGGAGTTCTATACTCTTTCTCAATATTTGGGAAGTTTTCTGCTATTATTTCTGCAAATATTCTTTTTATATCATTTGTATTCACTCCTTCTTTCTCATGGATGCCTTTAAGTCTTATCTTGTTCACCTTTGTATCTTCTTTTCACTAGCTACAATGGTGTCTTCAAGTTCTGAAAGTCCATTTTCACTTTCATTCAAAAGGTGCAGACTTGTGACTGATGTTTTAATTTCCTATTTAGCACTTTGAATCTGCTTAATGCATTGTTTCTTTGCTATATTGCTCATTCAAGGATTCCATCATTTTTATATTCTCCTCTACTTTTTTATCAGAGTCTCCTGTGGAAACACTTAGTACTTCTTTCATTATAGTTATCATTTCTTTTTTTCCTTGAGAAATTATTTCTGATATGATATCCTCTGTACCTTTCTGCAGCTGTTTCTTTACTTACTTCAGATGCTAATATTTCAGAGATTTAAAGTGTGTGACTTCCAATTCCTTCTATAGTATTGTTTCTTGCTTTTGTTCTGGTTGGGGGCCTGAGAGTGCATTTTCCTCCTTCTCTTTGTCATTTTGTATAGCACTGTCTTCTGACCTTTGGTGTAGAGCTTTGTCAGAGTTATTACCTTAGCACCAGGTCTGGATCCACCAGGTTCAGACTTGTCCAGGTGAGTGTGGCTTGGGTCTGGCTGCTATGCTCCACTTCTTCCTGCTATAACCCTTGCAAGTGTATCCACTGTGCCACTCTGGTGAGATGTTCTGTTCTTGGATCAGCTGGGTAAGACTTGCCTCTAGCCTCCCTTCAGGGATTTTTGTTACAGGGTTCCACAATGGGCATCTCTGATGGAGGAAATTCCACATACACCCCTAGCCTGGGTGCTGGATGAAATGAGGATCCATTGGACTGACAGGCTGGGCTTGAGTGTGGGCTGCAGTGAGCATCTGGATGGTCCTGGGCTGCCCCACTCACACACAGGCCTGCGTGCTGGCTGGACTGGGGATCTGGTGGGACCTAGGTGTGAGAGTTGGGCAGCCTAGGACTATCCAGATACTCATTCCAGCCCACTCTCATTTACTTCTATTTATTTTACTTTGGGGGCATTGTTTAAACTTAGAATGTATTGTTTCATTCTTTTCAGGATCCTGCATCTCTTACCTCAATGTTTTTTCTATACTTAAAGGTGAATGAACATTGATTTTTTTTTCATTTTGCCTTCATATTCTTTCACTTTCTCTTTCTTTTTGTTTCTCTTATCCTATTCAGCTTCACAAAATTTAACATCCTTAGTTCATTCCACTTTGCCTCTTATATATTTCTCTTGGGTTAGCTCTCTGTTTTATTTCTGTGGTGGATTAGCTGACGGTCAACTTGTAACAACCTGCTGAATTGAAACAGAATCCTGCTGAGTGTGATTGGACCACCTGGGAATTAATACCAATAGCATAAAATGATAAGTGGAGGAAGAGGTGGTGAACTTGTCATGATGGATTTACTGATATGAACTGAGCTATTCTGATCATCAGAAGTGCTAGAGCCCTTGCTGTCACTGAGGATAGCTGTGGTTATTTTTAGGGAAGCTCTGGTACTTATCTTGAGTGTCACTTCCTGACTACCATGCAGATCTATCAGCTATCTGGCACAGATCATTTACTCTGCTGGTGCAGGCATTTTAGCTTCTTAAAATATAGATCCTTAGCATCTTCCCAGTCCATATACTTGGTGCAAAATGAATTAGATATTATTCTGGGCTCTAGTACTCTAGATAGACTCATGTAGGAAATTCCATGAATTTTGCTGTGGGATCCAGGACTACAACTGTATTTTTTATGTTTCTTATATATGGACCGATCTATTGTAATCTTCTGCATTTAACATTTGGAGTGAATATTATAAAATAGTCATATCAAATAAGTGTCATATATTAAATATATTCCTTGCAAGCCCTGAATAATACAGTCTTTTATTCATCTTATAATCCCCTTAATATAGTAATTCCTCACTATTCTGTGGTTCAACTTTTGTGGACTCACTATTTTGTGGGTTTTTAAAAAATATTAATGTAATTTACTTATTATGGAGTTTTTTCTATTTCACAAGATTGTTCAATACCATACAGTATGCTGTTAAAATCACATTTATGAGTTTAGCAAATGGTTAAGAACCTTAGATGTATTTTTTGAAAGTGTGACACTAGGAAGAAAACAAGGTAGAAAGTATTAATTATTGAAACTATATTATAATTCAGCTTTAGGAAAATAAGATAAGTATATAGCTGCATTCTCTTAATTCATTGAATAGTGACTTTGCTCTAATACTGTTTGTAAGTAGAATATCATGTATGCACCTTGTATGACAAAATCCACTATGAAAACAATACACAATGTGTTAATTATTGAATCTGTCTTGCTAAGTTGATTTGAAACTATCTCATTGCTATTTGTTCTTCAATAAAATAAAATAAAATCTAAAAAAGAAAGTGTGAGAAAAGTTTACAATAGTGTGAGAAGGGTTAATAAAGCCTCAAAATACATATATAAATACTAAAATAAATATAATGTCACTACTTTTCACTTATCTCAGTAGTGTTTTTAATGTAAACTCCACAATAAGTGAAGGACCACTATATTATCCTATTGAGGGGAAACTCTGAATAAAAATTCCTGGTCTATGTCCGATATTATTATATAACTTTAGGATTTTTTTCTCTATGGTTAAAGATACCAAATTAACATTCACTGCAGATGACAAGCTTATAGGCTTTATTTTCTGAGATTCTTAAGTACTAATTGTACTACTTTAGCCAAAATGCAAGACTTGTCATAATGATTTGTTACACTTTATATAACAACACTGTGATAATATGGGTTATAATCACATAATTCCTATATTCCAATATGAAAAAGGTAGATACCAACTCCTCATCCCTAACAAAGTCTTGTCACTTTATTTATGGGATCTTGGGACAGACACATGAAGAAATAGCCAGCTACACATTAGAGGAACAGACATTTGTTAGGGAAGATTCAAAACGCCTGAGAAAGTTATCTAACATAAGAAAAATAGAAACAAAACAGAGAAAAGAAATAAAAATAAATACTGAAAATGACAACACACAAGTAAAATGCAATCCGAGACTTGCAGTCAAGCAAATCCAGGGGACAGTGCTATAGTGGAAATCCTAAGTCATCCACCTGAATTTACTGAAAAAACAGTAGAAGCAATAAAAAGATGTAATTGAAGCTATAGAGAATATCAAAATAGAAATAATCTTACAGTTTACAAAAATACACAATACTGATGAAGGAATTTCTCAGTAAGTCTAGAGAAAACATTAAAAAAAGGAGCAATAAAAAAATAGAAACCACAAATTCCCAGCATAGTAGAGAAATGCAATGCATGATAAAGATTGAAATAGATATTTAGAAAAGTAAAAATTCCATTGAAAGTTTTCAAAGTCAAATTAAAAGAAGTAAAGATAGACTATCAGGCATAGAAGACAAGAGCATAGTTATTAGTCACAAAAAGGTGAATTGAAGTCAATGAAAATGAAAGAATGAGCACAAATGGCTGATAAAATTCCTGCTCAGAGAAAGAATAGCAACACTTCCCAAGCATGTAAAAAGAATTTGACCTCTACAAATAAGCATGCAAAATTTCAATTAGTACTAAATTACATCATCACTCAAGTGCAAGCTGTCTCTTCTCTGATCCCTGATCTCCTTGCTCTGCTTTCTCCTCCCATGGAACCCTGAGTTGTACTTGGTCTTTATCACTGATACCTAGCTCATTGTTTCTAAACTCTTGAAATCTTCTGGGTGACTGATTTGTCTTCAATATTAATAATGGGATCATTTTGGTCACTCCTGAGTTTATGCTAATAAGGTGGCTTATCATGAGGACTTTAGTTAGTCTTAGTAGAAGGCTCATCACCAGAAAAAGAAAATATGACAATTTAGAGGGTTGAAACTTTGAGTTACATATACTGACTTCTAGGAAGTGGGGAAAACTAAAAATGCCTTTTGGAGGAACTCTTAAAAAATGAATTTGATGATCTTCCATGTTTTTGAACACTCACATGATGGGAAAATGATGCTGACAACTGTACAATTTCCTGCTCTCGAGTCCATTCCAAAGTGCACTATGAGCCTGAGAAAGTTACCTTTCTTAATTTGATATTCATTGTATGTTTTATAATTTTCTTTATAATAAACTAGTAAATATAAATGAAATGTTCTATAAAGTAGAGCCTGGGGAATGACAGCAACATTTTAAAAATTCCTAGCCATTAACTTTAGAGAGTGTAAATTTTATCTTACTTAAGTCACAGAGAACAGTTCATTAAATTATAGAAAACAAATCAGTAGTTCATGGTCAATCCCCGAAGGACATGTCACAACATTAGAAAGGACACATTAGCAAGCCACAGTCCAGCTGTTTATCCAGTCTAAACTGTCAAAGATTTGTCAACAAACACTATAGAAATCCCTCAATTAAGTCACATAAGGCAAAAGGAATGGCATATGCTGCAGGGTACTAATCAGCTTTTCTTCTGGATGGTTAACAACCTAAGTTCACACATCAAAATTGGAGAAATAGAAGCACTGCAAGGTCAGTCAACATTTTGGCCCTAGCCTTTCAAAGTAAGCAAAGACTCAGGACATAGAAGAACCTGTACTGCAACATCACAAAACTCAGTTGAGCCCCAAATTTTCTGAACAAGGAGATAATGGAGCTACAGAGGAGAGAAATTGAAGTTCTATAGCATGCCTGGCGAGAGTCACATGGAGAAAAAACTTTCTCTCATGCTCTTACAGAGAGCAAACTGGTCAAGCATAGGCTGTGACTCATCCACATGGATGACACAGACAAAAGATCTACAGAATAAGGCACAGGATTACAAGATAAACCTTGAGGGGACTTCACTGAACTCATCAGAGACAAAAGCTACATGTTTTGGTATATAGGTCTTACTCTATCTCAGTCTTAACCATCTAGCAGAAAAATTTAAAAATGAGATAACAACACAGGGTCATAATAATAAGTAGAGTTGTAAATGGCTACGGTTGGCAACTTCTCCAGATAACTCACTATTGTTGTGGAATGCTGGACTGTGTTGGATTGTGTCGTCGAGTGCATGCACCTAAATTGGTTGAAGGACAATGGAGTGCCCATCTTTGACAAGTGTAGACAAAGAAAGCTGTATAGAAAGGAAGAATAATGCCGTGCTTCTGCATAATTCTATGAGGCAAGATTTGCAGTAATGGTGGTTGGACAGGATATTATGTCAGCTTCTAGTACTCTGAACAAGCACTAGGAAAATAACAAGGTAGAAAGTATTAATTATTGAACCTTTGATATAATTCAGGTATAAAAAAATAAGATACATAAACAGCTACACTCCCTTAATTTACTGATAAGAGACATCTGCTATAATAATGTCTATAAGTATAATGTCATTTATGCACCTTGTACGATTACAAAACATTATGAAAACAGTTTGAAATCTATTAATTAATCAAATCTGCCCTGTTAATTTGTCTGGAAACTGTCTCATTGATATTTGTATTCCTCATATTAAGCAATGAATTTTCTTGAATCAATAAATTCATGTCCCTTCTTTCCTGTTCATTGTGAGTAATTCAAGTAAACTTTGAGTCCTAGGAAGGGACTGTTTGAACCCTCAATATAGAAGTGATTGGTGAAAAATATAAGAAATTCAGGTACGTGGTAACCATCTGAAGTGAGGTAAATCTTCTGAGACTGATCCATTACTTTTTGGCGGATCAGATGCTACTTTTAGATAGATAGTACTAGAATTGAATTGTAGATAACCTGACTGTTCTCTTTAGAAGACTATAAGATTGGTTGGTAAGGAAAACACTCAAATCTTGTGAGAATGTGAAAAATAATGCATTTTCCTTAAAATTATTCATGAAAATATTGTCAATACTGCTGTTGGAGTAAGGGGGAAGATAGAAAGCAATGCTTAAAATAAATATTGTTCATAAAAAATCGAGCAAATTCAAACATTAATGAGTATAATGCGTACATATTAGTAAAAATGTGAGAATGAACATTATTGTACTGTTCCCCATTTTCTTTTTTCTGACATTTGGCACTTTTCGACTTAGGCATGTTTTCCATTTTCTTTTATTTTATTTGATTGAAGTACAAATAGAAATGAGACCGTTTCCAGACAAATTAACTGGACAGATTTGATAAATTAATAGATTGCAAACTGTTTTCATAATGTTTTGTTATCGTACAAGGTGCATACATGATATTATACTTACAGACATTATTATAGCAGATGTCTCTCATCAATACATTAAGAGAGTGTAGCTGTTTATGTATCTTATTTTTTATACCTGAATTATATCAAAGATTCGGTAATTAATACTTTCTACCTTGTTATTTTCCTAATGGTTCTCCATACTATTAGAAGCCAACATAATATCTTGTCTAACCACTATTATTGCAAATCTTGCTTCTCATAGAATTATGCAGAAGCACAGCATATTTATCCTAACTGTACAGTTTATACATTCACATCATGCTTCTTCCTTTCTATATCCCTTTTTTGTCTAGATCTGTCAAAGAAGAACACTCCATTGTCATAAAAACAATTTAGTTGTCTAAACTCGGTGACACATTCCAACACAGTCCAGCAATCCACAACAATAGTGAGTTAGCTGAAGAAGTTGTCAACCATAGCCATTTAGAGCTCAACTTAATATGGCTCTGCCTTGTATACCTCATTTTTATACTTTTATGCTGGATAGTTAAGACCGAGATAGCGCAAGACTTATATACCAAAACATATAGCTTTTGTTTCTGATGAGGTCAGTGAAGTCCCTTCAGGGTTTATCTTGTAATTCTGTACCTTACTCTGTAGATCCTTTGTCTGTGTCATCCATGTGGATGAGTCATGGCCAATGCTTGACCAGTTTGCTCTCTGTGAGAGCCCGACAGAAAGTTTTCTCTCCACGTGACTCTCCCCAGGTACACTATAGATCATTGATCTCCTTTCTCTGTGGCTCCATAATCTCCTTGTTCAGAAAATTTGGGGCACAACTGAGTTTCATGATGAGTTTCAAGACTCAGGGCATGTCCTGAGTCTTTGCTTACCTTGAAAGGCTAGGGCCAAAATGTTGGCTGACCTTGGGGAACTTCTACATCCATAATTTTGATGTGTGAAGTTAGGTTGTTAACTATCCAAAAGAAAATCTGATTAGTACCCTGCAGCATATGCCATTAAGACTGCCCTAACTATCAGACCCAATGTTTTTAGTTGTTGCTGTACATTTCTATTTGTATTTCTTTTCACTTCTTATACTAAGGAGACTACATGATATCTGCACATGTGTGTCTGGTTTATTTCACTTATGAGGATATGTTCAAGTGGCATGTAATTCAATATGAATTCTTCAAGTTTATCATTCTTAATAGCTTAGAAATACTCCATTATATACAAATACCACATCTTTTTCAACCATTCTTCATGTGATGGACATGTTGCTTGTTTCCAAGATTTTGCTAGCATAAATTGTGCTGCTATAAACATAGGTACACATATATCACTATGTTATAATGTTTTCAGTTCCTGTGGGAAAATTCCCAGTATGGGAATAGCTGGCTTGAATGGGATTTCCAGTCCTACTTTTTGGAGGACTCTCCACATTGACCTCCACAATGGTTGTACCAGTCTACATTCCCAACAGCAGTGGAGAAGTGTTCCCTTTTCCCTACAACCTCTCCAACATTTGTTGTTGGTTGATTTCCTTATGATAGCCATTCTTTCTAGAGTGAGATGGTATATCAGTGTTGTTTTTATTTGCATTTCACGGATGACTAACGATGTGGAGCATTTTTTCATATATTTATTCACTTCTTTAATTTCATTCTTTGAGAAGTGTATAGTCATCTCCACAGCCCATTTCTGAATGGGGTCTCTAAATTTGAGGGCCCTGTTATATCTTAGTTCTTTATATATTCTATGCAGCAGACCTTTGTCTGAGTGCTTATTAGTTACGATTTTTTCAATATTTGTGGGTTGTATTTTCACATCATTAACAATTTCTTTTGATGTGCAGAAACACCTGATGAAGAGTTGATCCCAGTTGTTAATTCTTTCAAGTGTTTCCCATGCAAATATATGTTTGTTCATGAACTCCTTACCTACCCCTATGTCTTCAAGAGTTCCTCCTAATTTCTCTAGCAGGAGATTGAATGTTTCCATTTTAATGTTTAAAACTTTAATCCAATTTTGACTTTAGCTTAGTGCGTGGTGATAAGGCTGGGTCAAGTTTTAGTTTACGGCATTTAGAAAGTCAGATTTTCCATCTTAATTTGTTAAGGAGGCTTTCTCTCTTCCAGTAAGTGTTTGACCCCTTTGTCAAAGATCAGATGGCTGTGTTCAAAGAGGCCTCTGTGTCTTCTAATCTATTCCATTGATCTTGAGGTATTTTGTTTGCCAATACCATGTTGATTTTATCACAGTGGCTTTGTAGTATAATTTCAAGTCAGGAAGTGTGAGGCCTCCGACTTTGTCTTTACTGGCCAAAATTTCCTTTGCTATTCTAGGTCGTTTGTGGCTCCAAATATATTTTAGGAATGATTTCTCTAGGTCTGGCAAGTATGTTGGTGGCCGTTTGATAGGGATTGCATTAAATTTGCAGCAATTTTGGGAGTATGGCCATCTTCACGATGTTGGTTCTTCCCATCCAGGAGCATGGAATAACTCCATTTTCTGAAATCCTCTGTAATCTCTTATCTTAGGGTGTTGTAATTTTCTGTGAAAAGATCTTTGACTTCCTTGGTTAAGTGAATTCCAAGGTATTTCATTTTCTGCAGTGCTATTGTAAAAGGTATTGTTTCTCTTGTTTCCCTTTAAGTGTGCTTGTTATCTGTGTGGAGGAATGGTATTGATTTTGAGTATTGACTTTGTATCCTTCTATGCTATTGAATTTTCCTATCAGTTCTAGTAGTTTCTTGGTGGAATTTTTTGGCTTTTCCAACTAAAGTATTGTGTCATCTGCAAATAGTGATAATTGACCTTCTTCTTTACCTATTGTTATTCCCTTTATTTCTCCCTCTTTTCTAATGGCTGTTGCTAAGGATTCCAAGACTATACTGAATAGGAGGGGTGATAGAGAACATCCTTGTCTTGTACCTGATTTAATACTAAAAGATTTCAGTTTATCCCCATTTAAGACTATCTGAGCTCTTGTGTTGTCATAGATGGCTTTTATCAAGATAAGATTGAGTCCCTATATTCCAATTTTCTGTAGGACTTTGACCATGAATGAGGGTTACACTTTGTGAAAAGCTTTCTCTGAACGAATTGAGATGATCATATGGTTTTTAGATTTCAGTCTATTACTATAGTGTTTTTTTGTTTGTTTGTTTTTTTTCAGAACCGGAAATTGAACTCGGGCTCTTGTGCTTGCCAGGGAAGCGCTTTTTCCACTGAACCATTTCCCCAGCCCCTAATACAGTGTATTACACTTATAGATTTCTGCGTAATGAACCATCCCTGCATCCCTGGGATGAATCCTACCTGGTCATGGTGTATGATCTTCTTGATGATTTGCTGTATTCTATTTGCCAGGATTTTATTGAGTTTTTTTGCGTCTGTGTTCATGAGGGAGATTCACCTGTAGTTCTCCTTTATTAGTTGTGTCTTTCCCTGGTTTTGCAATGAGTATTATACTTGCCTCCAGGAATGATTTTGGGAGGACTGCTTCCTTTTCAATTTCCTTGAAGGGTTTGTGGAGTGTAAGGATTATATTCTCTGTAAATTTCTTGTAGAATTCAGCTGTGAATCCATCTGGACCTGAACTTTTCTCTGTCAATATGTTTTTTACTATGTTTCCTACGTCTTTGGCTGTTATTGGCTTATTGAGATTTGTTATATCTTCTTGGATCAATTTTAGTAATTTTTAACTTTGGAGTAATCTGTCCATTTCTTCTGTGTCTTCAGTTCTGTGAGCATAAAGATTCGCGAAGTAACTATTGATAATCGTCTGAGTTTCATCTCTGAGCGTCTGGTGATTTCACGCTTTTCATTCTATATTGCGAGTACTTGAATTTTTTCTTGCCTCTTTTTGATGAGGTTGACTAGAGGTTTATCAACTTTATTTAGTCTTTCAAAGAATCAAATTTTGATTTGTGGATTCTTTGAACTGTTTTCTTCATCTCAGTTGAATTAATTTTTGCTATAATCTTTATGCTTTCTTCGCATCTTTGCGCTCTGTGTTTCATTTGCTCTTATTTTTCTAGATGCCAGAGGTGCAACATTAGGTTATTTATTTGTTCCTGTTCTGTGTTCTTAATGCGTGATTTCATAGCTATGATTTTCCCTGTAAGAACTGCTTTCATTGCCTCCCATAAATTCCAGTACGTTGTTCTTGAATTTTTATTGAATTATAGATATTGTTGAATTTCTTGTTTAATTTCTTCTGTGACCCACTGATTGCTGAGTAGGGTATTGTTTAGTTTCCATGAATTTAGCAGATTTTTCTGGTTCTTTTTTTGTCATTTATTTACAGTTTCATTGCACTGTGATCAGATTATATGCATGGGATAATTTCTGTTTTCTTGCATATACTTATGCATGACCTCTGTACTAGTGTGTGGTCTATTTTGAAAAATGACCTTTGTGCAGCTGAAAAAAAAGTGTATTCAGCTATGATTGGGTAGAACACTCTGTATATGTCCACCAGGTCCATTTGTTCCAAGCTCTGGTTCAGTTCTGCTACTTCCTTGCTAATTTTTTTCTGGATGATCTATCTTTTTAGGATAAGGGGATGTTAAGTTCTCCTGTTAAGATTGTGGTATTAGATATTAGGTTTTTCATGTTCATTAAGATCTCTCTTACATAGTTGGGTGCTCTGATGCTTGTTGCATAGATATTTATGAGTGTTACCTCTTGCTTTTAAATTTTTCCCCTGAACAATAATGTTTGTGTTGTTTGATGCTTCTTGGTTTGAAGTTGAGATTGTCTGAGAACAGAGTTGCTACTACTGCTGTTTTTTGAGGTGCTGGGGCATGTAGTATTGTTTTCTATCCTTTGACTTTGAGCCTATGAATGTCCGTTTGAGTTAAGTGTGTTTCTTGTATACAGCATATTGTTGGATTTTGTTTCCTAATTCACTGTGCCAGGATATTTCTCTTAATTTGTGAATTGAGTCCATTTACATTCATGGTTATAATTGAAATATGTTGACTTCTGCTTCCCATGATATTTACCTACTGTTGTTTATTCCTTTGTATTCTGTGTTTAATTATCTGTCCTGTTTAGTGGGTTCTTTCCATTCTCATTCATGGAGTTCTGGTCATTGTGGTCTCTCTCTAGAACATCTTTCAGCAGCCTGTGAAGGGATGGCTTTGTTATCACGAAATTGTTTAGTTGTCATGGAAGTATTTCACTTCTCCATCAAACTTGAAAGAGAGTTTTTCAGGGTATAATAGTCTGGGCTGGAATTTGTTTTCGTGTAGGACTTGAAGAACTCTGCTCCATGCTTTGCTTGACTTCATAGTTTGTGAAGTGAAGTTGCCTCTACTTTGGAAGAGTTTTCCTTTGAATGTGATCTGCTTCTTCTCTCTAGTACTTTTCAGTATATTATTTTTGTGTTAGATTTCTGGGACCTTGACTATTATATGTCTTGGTGTGTTTTTACTTGGATTGAGGTTATTCGGTGTTCTGTATGCTTTGGTTACCTGAATGTTGGATTGTTACCTCATTTTTGGGAAGTTTTCTGTGATTACTTCTCCCCAAATTCTTTTTATGTCATTTATATTGACTCCTTCATTCTCATTGATATCAATTTTTCTCACATTGTTCACCTTTGCATCATCTTCCAGGTGATGGATTATTTTTGTCTGCATTCTCATTGTTTTTAAGAGATCTTTTCTCACCTTTTCACTGTCTGCACCAGCATCTTCAAAATCTGGAACTCTGTCCTCACTTTCACTCAAATGATTTTGTTGACTCGTGATTGATATTTCTAGTTCTTCTATATCTCTTTAACTCTGTTTCATACATTCTATTTCTTTTCTATATTGCTCATTATAGTAATTCATCATATTTGTGATCTCATCTATTTTTTTATCCATGTCTTCTTTTTTTTCCATTTATTTTTATTTTATTGAAATACAAATGTCAATCAGACAGTTTCAAAACACCATAACCATACAGAATCGATGAAATAATACATTGCAAACTGTTTTCATAACGTTTTGGTATTGTACAAGGTGCATACATGATATTATATTTACAGGTCTTTATGTAGCTGAATTATATCAAAGATTCAATAATTATTTACCTAGTGGATGACCATAGCGCTAAAAGCCGACATAATATCCTGTCCCACCACCAATAGTGCAGATCTTGCCTCTCATAGAATTATGTAGAAGCACAGCATTATCTATCCCAACTGTACTGTCTATACACACACAGGATGATTTTTTCTTTCTACAATCCTTCCTTTGTCTACACCTGTCAAAAGTGGGCACTCCGTTTCCATGTCTTCTTTAGTGGCAGTTATTAATTCTTTTTCTGCAGAGTTTTTTCCATGTTGGGTTTCTTCTGTATATTTCGGGACTTGTTTCTGTATTTCAGATGCTATGATTTCAAAGAATTCTTATTCTTCAAAGAGTTCTTTTTTGATTTCAGAAGTTATTTCTTCTTTGAGCTCCAACAGCAGCCTTTCTGCTGTTGTTTCTCTGCTTCACACACTGTTAATTCATACGTTTCAGTGGAATAGTGCTCTCTACACCTTTTCTGGATGAGCACTGGTTTTCATCCCAGGACCAAGGGGGCCACTGGAGTCATCCCTGCTGTCTCAGGCCAGTTGCTCTGGCTGGGCTGGAGTGGTTCAGGATCAAGGAGCTTAGACATGTTTTCCAAGAGAAATGACTATAAAGAATACACAACTTGAACCAATTCAGGATATTGAGAGAGCTATAACTGCACGGTGAATTCCTTCGTGCAAATAGACTTAAAGAATCATGGAACAATAAGAGAAATGACTATGAAGAATACACAACTTGAACCAATTCAGGATATTGAGAGAGCTATAACTGCACAGTGAAATTACTTCATGCAAACAGACTTAAAGAATCATGGAACAATTATGTTTGAAGAAGAAGGAATACTTTCAGGGGGATAAGTGTTCATGTTTCTTTTATTATGAAGAATTTATTTTATGAAAGGAAAATATGTTACATTTTCAAAAGGAAATAGTTTTATATATCATAAATACGATCATGTCACTTGCCTTCTAAAATTTGATTCAGTAGCCAGCAAGATAGCTCAGGTATCTAAAGCACCTGACTAGAAAAGCTTAGGCAAGTGGCAAGGACAGCAGTTCTATCCCTGGCATCACATGCCAACCATTCCCACCTCCAGGGTTGGCTGAGTCAGCCACAAAAAAAAGAAAGTATTTGGAGCTCAGAAAATAATAATGGTAATATGAATGCAGACAGTAAGGCCAGGCTAAGGAGGTTTCAATTGGTTACAAGGATGCTAATGAGATTTTGACTAAACACGATGTGTGTTATGCTGTGGCACAGAATTTTTCTTCATTCTCTCCATGCGCTAACAGTGTAAGAAACTAAGGTTAAAAATAATATAATACTTAATACAATGGAGAAAATTCTAAATCAGGTCAAAATGTGGTCTGAGGCATGGCTATTACTGGTTGGATTTTATCCAGCTTTACATTGAAAATCAGAATTTAAAAATGTGAAATTTTGAGATTTCATTACAACAAAAATGCCTGCTATGTTGGAACCATAGACAGCTAGGTTGCTGAAAAGATTACCATTAAAATGCATTAAGTCTTTGCATTTAGGCAAAATATATTATGTACATTTGAGAAGAGATACCCCTGGGTTATTTGCTTGAGAAATATGGAGACACTGAAGAGTCATCTGCAGCAATGGCTCAAGTGGCACTGTTTACTGTGTAAAGTGGTGAAAGATTTTTGGAATTCTTCACATGGTACTGATTTTACAGGCAAGAATTGTGAAGTCATGGAGGATTCCACACAAATTTCAAGTGAGAACGTGGTATACCAGGAAGTGCAATCCCAAGAGGGCTGTGCGTGAAGCTGTGAGAATGAAGTGAAAAGAGGAGTGGAAATGACAAGAATTTGAAGATGCCAAGAATGGAATGTCTCCTATGTAAAGCAACATAGTGAACACAGCAAAATCACTGGAGGAGCTCTGAGAACTGCAGATAGAAATGCTGTAGATGTAGGGATGCCTAAGTCCTTTGAAGCTTACATATCACCACAACTTACCCAAGATTTTATTTTTTTCTGACCTCAGAAATCTTTATTCTGAATTTCCATCTGTATTTTTTAGAAGGAATCTGCAGCTACAGGATTTGCTTTTTCCTCATAGAAAGTGGCAAAATAATTTCCAAAGGCCCCTCAAATCAATCAAAACTAATGAGTGCTTGGAATTTGGCTCAGCAGTAGAATGCTTGTCTAGCAAGCTGGAAGCCCTGGGTTTGGTCATGGCCACCAAAAACAAAAAATAAACCTCTCCTTAAAACTAATGCATTCATCAAGGCAGCAAGATAAAAACAAAAATCAACAAAAACCAATGGACTAATGACATTTAGTAAACCAAAAAGTAAATTCACTAAGAAAAACAATTAGGAGGACCAAAAATATATAGAAAATACATAAGAATCAATTTACATATTATTAATATATTAAACAGTAGGAATTAACTAAGGAAGTATAAGAACTTTATAAAAATATACTGATTTGAAATAAAAGACTGAAATCATTAGAAATACTAAAGACATGCCTTCTTTCTGAAAAATTAGAATCAATAATGCAAAGCTGTCATATTTCCAAATATAGTAATATATTTAATGAAATTTCCATAAAATGCAAGCAACATTAAACAAAGAGCTAGAAAAAGTATTAATATTTGTATGGACCTATTTATGACTCAGCATCAGCTAAGCAATCCTGAGCATAAGTAGCAAAGAAAACATAATTCTAATACTATATTTTAAATTATATTATGAAGTTGAAATAGCAAAACAGCATCTCACTGGTACAAAATTAGACATGTTGGAAGGAAAGAATAACACAGAGGATGCATAAACAACCAAGGCACTTAAACAAACTGATATATGTTAGAAAGATCAAACAAGAGCTGGGGAGATGCTTTAGTAGAATAAGCATTTCTCTGGCAACCGCAAGGGCCTGCGTTCAATTCCAGGTTCTGAAAAAAAAAAAAAAAAAAAAAAAAAAAAAAAAAAAAAAAAAAAAAAAAAAAAAAAAAAAAAAAAAAAAAAAAAAAAAAAAAAAAAAAAAAAAAAAAAA
>PVKA01013859.1:0-13725 GCA_004027165.1 Ctenomys sociabilis | reverse complement strand
GCTGAGGCAGGAGGATTGTTGTGAGCTCGAGATAGCCTGAGCTACAAAGTGAGCTTAAGGCCAACCTGAACTGCATAGCGAGACCCTGTCTCAAAAGGACAAAAATAAAGAATAAATAAAATAAAAAGAATAAAGAAATTGTGCCAAGAAAATTGTTTATCCATATGCAGAACAATAAACCTACAAACGTCTCTCCTTCCCTTTCTTAACATTAAATCTAAATAGACTACAAACATTGATATTAAAGAAGAAATACTTATGTTTACTAGAGAAATAGACAAAATAAAAGATATAGAATTATATATATATATATATATATATATATATATATATATATATATATAGTCATATATATATATATGACTACTGTTTGGCTCATGATGGCTATGAACAGTTGAGTGTAGAAGAGTGCAAAAGGTCAGTAATCCCCCTGGGGATCAGAAGGCTCCAGACAAATAACTGGAACTACAGGTGGAGTCCCAGGTGAGTTTCTATTAGGAAGCTGAAAGGTTTCATCAGAAAATTGAATAATCTGGACCAAAAGCCAGAGGCAATCCTTTCTTTTTTATACTCTTGCATTTCCCTTTTATATCATTCTGTTGCTAATCCTTCCTAGCATTGGTCTTCCACACCCAGAACTACGCTGAGTTAGTTCAGTTGTGGTGTTCTTTACTGTACTTGACACAGTGAATCCACCATCACATGAGTCAGTCACCTGAAGAAATAGTCAGTAACTTCCTGCCTAGAATACAATAGCCCAAGACAATACTAAGCCCCATGTACAATAACAAGAAAATATTTTATTTTATTTTTTCATTTATATGCTATTATTATTAATTATTTTGTATTTTAAGGAAGGGTCTACAGGGTGTTCAGGGTCTCACTACCAGATCGAACTCATAGTGATCCATCTCTATACATTCTCCCAATAGCTGGGATTACAGGTATGCACCACCACACCCAGTCTCAATTACCCTCTCAGCATGCCCTGGGAGTGGGGCCAGCATAGCAGAACCAGAGATTGAATGCCTAGCCCCTGTGTTTATTTGCAGGCACCTTAATTCACTATTCTATTTGTTTGGCCCAAAAGTTAAGAAGGATTTTTTTTTTTTTTTTTTTGGCTGGCTCAGGCTGCCTTAAGGGAGGGTCTGGCAAGACCGGTAGAGGTGGGGAGAAAACATTTTACACAGAAAGAAAACAAATAAAAAAAACAGAGCAGTGAAGATTCAGTGTTCACAAGAAGAATGAAATTGTCAAGTACTTTACAATCAGTAGAATAATATCTACAATATATAACAAATACAAAAGAATTGGTCTCCCAAAGTGAAAGACCCAATAAAAACTTGGGCAACTAGGAAATTCAAGATTACACAGAAAAATTCGCTAGTGAACGGATGTGGGATAAAACCATCTAGAAAACAATTTTGTGAGGTCAAGTAGAGAAGAACTTTAAGCTACAAAGACACCGGAGAGATGGAACACAACATAGAGCAAAGATAATGGTAGTCTGAAGGACTTATCCCTACACCTGGGGATGGTGACCTGCCTTCAGTGAAACAGGGTAAAGAGAGGGTTAATAGCTTCAGCAAGTTACAGGTGACCCAGTCAGCAATGCTGGTACTAAAAGAAGCTTGTGCTATTGTAACCTGCAAAACATCTTACTGTAAAAATGATTCTTTCCATAAGGTAGGTTGGAGCTGGAGAAGCAGATTCTTTCCAGATACAGCCTACACTGTATCTGTAAAGAATTAATCAGAAGATACTTGTGATGGGACTGCTTGAGACTAAAATATGGAGCTCCATTTTTTATGATGTCACCACGGAATAAAACTGTGTGGGAAGTAGGTACAGGTGACAATCACAGAACGGGAACCTGTCGTAAATAGACTCACTAAGAAGTGGGGATTTTTTCTTTTCTTTTTTCTTCTTTTGCTTTTTTTCTGTTACTTTCTCTTTTATCTAATTCTATCAATTTAACTCTTTAGTAGTATGCTTTTTCTCACTTTTATCTGCTAATCTTTCATAACTTTAATTTTACTTTTATTCCCTTGATTTCCTAGTTTCCTATCCTCTTAATATATATTTACAATATATATTAAGTTTTAGTGAACTCTGCTATCTCTGTTGAATTCTTTCACATTGCTAGGGAAGGTACAGCTGTTGTATTTAGTAGATGTTTCAGTGTGTCAGTATTTGATTTGTGTCTATGTTTACAGTATAATTACACCTTTCTTTTCAATGGATTGGAGTGCTATATTATTGTTTCCTAAGTTATTTCAAGACAATAAAATGCTACAGAAACACTGAATTTCCCCAAAGGTGATCCATTAAGTATAAATTTGGATGAAATTAAACACCTCACAATTCAGTTATATAAACAATAGACAATAATAAGGTATTCTGTGAGCTCACTGAACATATGACTAAATAGATAATAGGTTTAAAATCAAAGAATCAGTGAATTAACAGAAGACATGCATGCAAGCTTGGTGATCTAACAGAGATATATGTGTACCTATGTTTATAGCAGCACAATGTGTGATAGCAAAATCTTGGAAACACCCAAGATGTCCATCACATGAGGAATGGTTGAAAAAGATGTGGTATTTCTATATAATGGAGTATTACTCAGCTGTTAAGAATGATAAGCTTGAAGCATTTATACTGAAGTGGATGCCACTTGAACATATACTCACAAGTGAAATAAACCAGACACACATGTGTAAATATCGTATAGTCTCCCTAGTATAACAAGCGAAAAGCAGAAATACAAAAGGAAATGTACAACAAGTAAAATCAATTGAGTCAGATAAGGCAAAGTGAGTGGCATATGCTGCAGGATACTAATCAGCTTTTCTTCTGGATGGTTAACAACCTAAGACCACAAGTCAGAGTCGGAGAAATAGAAGAGCCACAAGGCCAGCCAACATTTTGGCCCTAGCCTTTCAAGGTCAGCGAAGACTCAGGACATAGGAGAACCTCTACTGCAATATCAAAAATGTAATGACCTATTTAGCAAATACTTGGACTCGATAAGAATATACTCCTTAAATTGAAGAGACTAAAAACTCCATTCAAATATGGAAAATAGAAGTGATTAACATGAGAGCAGTGTCAGAACTAGAAGGGAGGGATGATAATGTTGACCACACACACAGACAAACACTAAAACTCATAATGATATAAAAATCTAAGAATGATTGAAATTAATGAACAATTAGAATACAACAAATGTAGCATAAAAACTACATGCAGAAAACAAAGCAGAGGACTGTGTTGATGGCTCAGTAGAATAAGCGTTTCCCTGGCAAGTGCAAGGGCCTAAATTCAATCCCTGGTTCCACCAAAAAAAAAAAAAAAAGAAAGAAAAGAAAACAAAGCAGAAAATGTTCCAAACATAAGTAAAGAATTAAATAACAGATATGTGTCACATAAGGCATCCTAATAAGCCATGGTCCATAAATATTTCTCAAGGACCAATCATAGTCAAAAACCTCAGATATTCAACACAAGGAAAGAAACTTAAGTCCTGCTAGAGAAACAAGAAATTACTTCTAAATGTAAAGCCATTATAACGATGCCTTATTTTTCAACCATACCTGAAAGAACAAGAGTTTAAAGTGTTTCAAGTCCTATAAAACACACTTTCAAACAAGACCAATATATATCTTTTCAAATTGATTTGTAAATGAGTTATTTCTATGACATATTAAGAAATTAGTGATCACATATCAACATGGCAAAAATTTTCCAATTTTATCTGAGAAACATTCATTAAAGTCACCAGTGCCTTAGGTCTAATGCAATCAGTACACCACACTAAGGGAATAATAAAGAATGAGGGGATAGAAAGAGAAGTAACAGAAAAATAGTGTAATTGCATTAGTATAATGTAAATAACATACACTAATATCTTAATGTGACTACTGACAATTTCTTTATCAGAAGACAGAGATTAGCACAAAAACAAAAAAATTAAAAATATTCTGTACAGAACAAAATATTTAATCCAACAAGACATTCGTAGACTAAAAATGAGAGAGTAGAAAACAATATCTCATTCTACAGGAGCCATACATAAGTAGAGTCGTGTACCCGTCTTTCAAAAGGTTCTTCTACCAAACCTGGTCAGAAACGGATTAAATTGGACACCACTTGCTTTTCCAGGGAAAAACTCAACATGAAGAGTAAACATTTATAAACACATTTACACGGAACACCAATGCAAAAAACATTATTATAAAAACTTGCTGGATATAAAAGATCAGACAAACATCAACACAATCATAGTGCAGGATTTCAGTGACTTGCTGTCAAAAGTGGTAAAATCAATGAAATAACATTTCAGTAAACAAATATCAGAGTTGAATCAAAACTTCAAGAAAATGGACTTAATAGATATTTATGTAGACATCTACTCCATAGCAAAAGAACATACATTCTTCTCAGCAGTACATGGTTCATTTTCCAAAATATACTATATACAAACCCACAAAATATGTTTAATGAAATGCAAATGAGTTTGAATGACTCAATGCAAATAATCACATCACAGGACAAAGAAACTGGAAATGAATTTCAAAAGAAACAACAAAATTATGAAAATATATAGGAAATAAACAATGCAGTTTTGATTAATCAATGGACCACTGAAGCAAGCAAGGAAGGAATTAGACAGTTCCTACAAACAAGTGTTAATTCATGTAGTCGAATGTGTCACAAACACGAAAGAACTCATTATAATAAATGTTATGTCTGTTAATAAATTCACCAAAATAACAGACGGAATGACCCTATATTAACCTGATTATTTACTTGAAGTTGCTAGGAAAATGGAGAATGATACAAATTGACAGCTAGCAAAGGAAAGAAGTCATAAAGATGAGAACAGTATCTAATGAATTTGAGACCAAAAAATAAAAAAAAAAAATTAATGAATCAAAGAGCAGCAATAGCATGAAGCAAGAAAATTGCAGAAAACTGACTCAAGTAAGTAAGAAAACTGGAGAGAGCAAAAGTCTCTTCAAAGAAATAACAGCAGAACATTTCTTAAACATGTATAAAAATTTTGACATCCAAATAAATGCAGCATTCTTTTCAAAGTTTTGCATTTTAACATTTATGAGCATGTTTAAAATTATTACAACACAATAAAATAAATGTATGAATATTAAAGCACTGTAAGAATATAAATGAATTCACATTTGGCATTGTATTTCAAGTGAATCCTTACAGTCATAATCATTTTTTCATTATCTTACTGAAATGCCTGCAAATACCAAAGACAGTCTTGAATAGTAGAGAGAGTGGTACAAAATGAAGATAGAGTCATAAAAATTACTTGGCTTTGTGGATTCTAAGATGTCCTTTGCCTGACTAACATAGCACATAGTTACTAAAATATTTTTGTGACACTTTTTAAAAATGAGGTGCTTTGAAATAGGTAGAGAATTTATTTACTTTTATCACTAAAGAAAAAAAAAAAACTGAAAACCCCAAATAAATGAATCATATAGAACTCCAAATATCCATGACCAAACTAAATGTATACCAAGATATACAGTAATCAAGATTCCAGAAATCCAGAAAATGAACAAAATATGAAATGCAGGCAGAGGAAAGAAACAGTTATGTAGGAAAGCCATTCAGAATCACAGCAGAATTGTCAACACAAACCCTTAAATCAAGGAGAGCTTGGAATAAGTTTCTTCAATCCCTAAAGTGAAACAAACTTCAACTAAGAGTGATATACTCCACAAAACTATCTTTCAAAACTGTAGAGAAATAAGATACTTCCATGATAGAGAACAACTGAAGAAATTTATGAGCACCACACCAAATCTATAGAATGCTCTGAAAAACATATTAGAAAGAGCTAACAAAACTACAAATACATGAACACCAATAGAAAGAAGTTTCAAGGCAGAGCAAGCAATGAAACAGGAGAAAGGGAACAAAAGCAGGAGGCAACATTAAGAAGAAATGTCCATACATGTCACTTAGAACCATCAATATAAATGGTCTCAACTCACCAATCAAAGAAACAAACTGAAAGAATCTATCAAGAAGCAAGAACCAACAATATGCTGCATTTGAAGAATACATTTAACACAATAAGAAATCAACAGACCAAAAGTCAAATAACAGAAAACAATTATCCATGACTTATGAACCCAGAAAAGAGCAGTATACCCGTTACATTTGGAGACAATGTAAACTTTAACTAAGCAATCAGTAAGTACAGATTTTTTAATAAAACAGAGTATGACTCTGTCATAAAGAAGGTTAAACTTGAATCATTTCTAGATAGATAAATACATCTTGCTGGCATAATCTTGAGATAAATCACTCACACATGTAAATATCACATTATTTCTTTGTTGTGAGGAATTGGAAGCATAAAGCATGAACTAAATATAAAATAGATACTGAGAATTAAAAATAAATCATTCAAAAGCAAGAGAAACTATGGAGGATGAATAAGTAAGGAAGAGAAAAGAAATGTTGATAAAAAGTATAAAATGGAAACAAGTATTTAATGAAATGAGGGTACAGGATTATGAAAAATGAATCAAAATATATTATATAAATGTACAAATTTACTATGATAAAAATTATTATGTAAACTTTCTTTTAACACTGTACCAGTAAACTTTTTAAAATATAAAATAATTATCTCAATAGATGTGGAAAAGTCTGAAAAAATCCAGTGTCTGTTTATAATTTTAACACAATCAGAAGAATACCATATAGAAGCACTTTATTTGAACCTGATGAAAGCTAACTATAAATATAAACATCATATTAAATGGAGAAAAACAAATGTTTTCCTCTAAAATCTAGAACATAATTAGGATATTCACTATTGCCACTTTGGTTCAATACAATATTCAAAACATTGACCCAAAAAATAAAGCAAATGAAAACAGTGAAATGGATGTGTACAAAAATGAAGAAATAAAACTACCATTATTTGCAGATGGCATGATTCTCTACATAGAATATTCAAGAATATCTACCACAGTATTCCTAGATATAATAGAGAACTTGAGGAATATGGTAGGATACAAAATTAACCCCCCCCAAAATAAAATCATTATATACTACTAATTCACCCACCCAGAAATAAATAAGGAAACCAATACCCTTCACAATAGCAACAAGAAAATTAAGTATATCAGAATTAATCTAACCACAAAAGTGGAAGTTTTCAACAATCAAAAACTATTATATTCTGCAAAAGGACATCAATGAGTATACAATCAAACGCAGAGATCCACACAAGCCCAGGCCCTGAGACTGTGTGGGAGAGCTTCTGCACTCCCTTGCACATGCTGAACCTCTCCGGATCAAGCTCGTGCCTGCTGCGGAAGAGAGACCTTTTGCCTAGCTCGTGGTGGACCCGACTACCGCTCCAGAGCCAGCCAAAGTTGGCCCTGTTAATAACATGGGCCTCGTTCTTGGGACATCTCCAGACCCACCTAAACCCAAGCAAGCTGAGTTTATGGGAGAGCTCCTGTGCTCTCCTATCGCGCCCCCCCCCAGACACCTCCAGACCAATTGCAGGACTGGTATGCATGCCTGGGGTGAAACACTGCAGCGGAAGTCCCTGCAGAGACTACAGGACAAAACGATGCAGCTAATCAAGGAGCAGAACATCATGCCAGATGGGTAAAACAGGTTCATGTCCAAGGGCAACAGCAGGAAGGAGCTGAGCACAGTAGCCATACCCAAGCTAGTCCAAATCGAATGTAGTATTTCTTCACATGAATTTTAGTAGGTGCTGAGGATATCACTGCACCGAAGCTCTACACCAAAGACCAGTGGACAGTGCTATACAAAGTGACAAAGAGAAGGAACAAAATGCAATCTCAGGTCCTGAATAACACAGAACAAGTGCAGAGGACAATAGGACAACAGAAATGTATGAATTAATAGAGTCTAAAGTAAAGAAACAACATCAGAAATGTATAGAGAAATTTAGATCAGAAATAATCTCTAAAATAAAAAAGAAATCTCTGAAATAATAGGGTCTGAAGTAAAGAATCAAATGCAGAAGCATACACAGGAAATAGAATCGGAAATAATCTCTGAAGTAAAAGAATTAACTGCTCCTCAAGAAGACACTGAAAAAAAAAATAGAGGAGATTAGAAAAGTGATGGATTCCTTGAATGAGCAATAAAGGAAAGAAATAGATCTTATGAAACAGAGTCAAAGAGATATAGAGGAATTTAAAGTTTCATCACAACTTGCAAACAGTCTGAGTAAAAATGAAGATACTGTTTCAGATCTTGAAATCCCTATCACAACTAGTGAAAAGTTAAGAAAAGGTGTCTTTAAAATGACTAGGATGCAGAAAAAGTTATTCATCACCTGCAAAGATGAACAATGTGAAACTAAAAGGCATAAATGAAAAAGAAGGAGTCAATACAAATGATACAAAAATAATATGGGCAGAATCAATAGCAGTGAATTTCTCAAATACAAGGAAATAATCGGACATTGATATAACTCAAGCATACAGAACTGGAAATACCTTCAATCCAATTAAAAATACACTGCGACATATAATAGTTAAGATCCCAGAAATCCAACAGAAGAACAATATACTAAAAGCCACTAGAGAAAAGAAATAGATTGCATTTAAAGGAAAACCCATCAGAATAATGGCCAGCTTCTCTTCAGAAACCATGAAGGCAACGATAACATGGAAAAGAGTATTTCGTCTTCTGTGAAAAAAATTCCAGCCAAGAATACTATACCCTGCAAAACTCTCTTTCAAGTTTGACAGAGAAGTGAAATACTTTCATGACAAAGAACAAGTAAAGAATTTCATGATGAAAAAGCCAACTTCAGAAAGACTACTGAACATGAAAGAGAGAGACCAAAATAATCAGAACTCCAAGAATGAGAATAGAAGGAACCAACTCAATAAGGAAGACAAACACAGGAGAAAAAGGTGTAAACAACAGCTAGTAAATAACATGTCCAGTGCAAATCAATGCATCTCAATTATAAGCATCAATGTAAATGAACTTATTCACCAATTAAAGAAATAGACTGACACAGTGGATTAGGAAACAAAACCCAATGATATGCTCTATGCAAGAAAAACACTTAACTCATAAAGAAATTCATAGGCTGAAAGCCAAAGATGTAAAACAATACAACACATCATAGCACCACAGAAAAAAGCAGGGCTAGCAATCCCCTCAGATAGTCTCAACTTCAAAGCAAGAATGATCAAGTGAAGTAAAGATCACTATATACTGGTTAGGGAGAAAATTCAAGAAGAAGAGGTAACACTCATAAATGGATAGGCACCAAACATGGGAGCACTCAACTATGCATGACAAATCTTAATGGGCAAGAAAAATCTGATTTGAATAACCACAATCTTAATAGGAGACTTAACACCACCTTATAGAGAAAAGACCGTTCAACCAGGCAACAAATTTCCAAAGAAGTAGCAGAACTGAAGAAAAATTTGGAATAAATGGACCTAATGGAAATATACAGAGTGTTCCACCCAACGACAGTTGAGTATACATTTCTTTCAGCTGAACATGGGCCATTTTTTAAAATAGAGAACATCCTGGTCCATAGGTCATGCTTAGGTATATGCAAGCAAACAGATATTATGCCATGCATATTATCTGACCACAGTGCAATGAAAGTAGAAATAAATGAGGCAAGAAAACAGAAAAGCCCCACAAATAAATGGAAATTAAACAACACCCTACTAAACAAACAATGGTTCACAGATGAAATTAAACAAGAAATTGAACAATATCTATAATCAATGAAAATTTAAGCACAACTTTTCCGGAATTCATGGGTTGCAATGAAAGCATTTCTCAGGGGAAATTTATACTTGTGAACTCACACATTAGGAAAACAGAATGGGAACAAATAAACACCCTAATGCTGCATCTCCAACATCTACAAATGGAAGAGTAAACCAAACCTGGAGTACAAAGATGGGAAGAAATCATAAAGATTAGAGTCTTAATTAATTCAATTGACACAAAGAAAACATTTCAAACAATTAATGAATGCAAAAGCTGGTAATTTGAAAGATTAAATAAAATTGATAGGCCTCTAGCTAAGCTCATCAAAAAGGTGAAATGAAAAATTCAAATAAAAACAATAAGGAAAGAAACGGGTGTAAAAATCACAGACCGGGTGGAAAATCAGAAGATTGTCAATAGGTACTTTGAGAATCTTTACTCTCACACAATAGAATACACAGAAGAAATGAAAAGATTCCTAAAAAACTAACAAATTGCCAAAATTGAATAAAGAAATTAAAGCAACTCTCAATAACCCAATAACAAACAATGAAGCAGGAAATGAAATAAAAAGAACAACGACAAAGAAAACTCCAGGTCTTGATGGATTCACAGTTGAATTCTACAAGAAATTTAAGGAAGATACAATACCTAGAATCCTCAAATTCTTCAATGAAATTGAAAAGGAAACAATTTCCCCAAATACATTCCTGGATGCAAGTATCATACTGATACAAAAACTAAGGAAAGATGTAATTAAAAAAGAGAACTGCACACCAAAATCCCCTATGAACATAGACACAAAAATCCTCAATAAAGTTTTAGCAAATATAATACAGCAAATCAACAAGAAGATCATACATCATGATCAAGTAGTACTCATCCCACAGATGCAAGGATGGTTCAGGATACCCAAATCCATATATGTGACACACTATATCAATAGAGCCAAAAGTAAAAAAGTGATCTTCTGAATAGATGTAGAAAAGGCTTTTGACTAAGTCCAACACACATTCATGTTCAAAGTCCTACAGAAAATTATAATAGATGGCATCAACTACAATTTGATCAATGCCACCTACGAAAACACATAAGCTATTATAATTCTAAATGAAGCTGGGGAATGTTTCAGTGGAATAAGCACTTCTCTGGCAAGTGTAAGGGCCTGAGTTCAATCCCCGGTTGCACAAAAAAAAAAAAAAAAATCCAAATGGGGAAAAACTGAAATCTTTTACTCTTAGAACTCATACAAGACTAAGTTGTCCTCTATCAGCCCTCGTATTCAACATAGTTCTGGAATCATTAGCTAGAGCCATTATAAAAGTGAAAAAAAAAGAAGAAATAAGAATAGGTAGAGAAGAAGATAAATTATCATTATTTGCAGATGACATGGTACTTTACTTGTAAGATACAACAAACTCTACCAATAAGCCTCTAGAATTCATTGTCAAATTCAGTAGCATAGCAGGATACAAAGTTAATACCCAATAGTGAGCTTTCATTATGCAGATAGCAAAAAACTGAGAGGGATTTTATAGAAACAATAAATTTTACAGTAGCACCACAGAAAATGAAATGCCTTGAAATTAATCTAACTAAAGAAGTTAAACATCTATTAAGGAAAATAACAGTACCCTGAAAAAAGAGATAGTAGAGGATTTCAGAATATGGAAATATATTCCCTGCTCCTGGGTAGGTAGAACCAACACTGAGAATATGGATATACAACCAAAATTGTTGTACAGATTTAAGGTGATCCCTATCAAACTACCACCAATATATCACACAGACATAGAAAAATCATTCCTAAAATGTATTTGGGACTACAAAATATCTATAATAGTTAAGGCTGTCCTGGGCAGCAAAGACAAGGCAGAGGCATTGCAATTTCTAACTTGAAATCATACAACAAAGCTACTGTGATAAAATCATGATGATACTGGCAAGTAAATAGATCTGAGGACAATGGAATAGATTAGAAAACGCTGAAGCCTTTAGGACCACACTCAGCCACCTGACCTTTGACAAAGAGGCCAAACATGCTTACTAGAAGAAAGTCTATTTAACAAATAATACTGGAAAAACTGGCTTTCTACATGCTGAAAGCTAAAACTTGACCCCTCTCTATCACCATGCAATAAGCTAAAGTCAAAATGGATTAAAGATCTAAACATTAATAGAGACACAATCAATCTCCTGGAGGAGAAAGTAGGAGGAACTCTTGAAGACATAGGTGTAGGCAAAGAGTTCAAGAAAAAACATATGTTCGCAGGGGAAACATTTGAAAGAATGAGCAACTGGGATCAACTCTTCTTGAGTAGTTTCTGCACGTCAAAAGAAACACTCAACAAAGTAAAAAGATAACCCACAAATTTGAAAAAATCTTAACTAATAAGCACTCAGACAAAGGTCTGCTCTCTAGAATTTATAAAGAATTTCCCAGGGATTCCCTGTCCACCCCACCCCTCCCCATGGCCCAAGACCCAGTGCAGCTCGGCCTGCCGCACCAGAGAAACACTTCCCAGAGACTGCTGGTCCCACCTCACAGACCCAGACCCAGTACGGGTCTACATGGAGTGAGAACTCCAAGCCTGCCAGGCTGGAAGTACATTGCTCAGCGATTCCCAGTCCCAACCCATAGCCCAAAACCCAGCGCAGCACGGCCTTTGAGTGAAGGCTCCAGGCCCACTGCACTGAAGGGAACTTTCCCAGCCTTCTCAGTTCCGGCCTGTAGAACCGGACCCAGCACAGGTTGGCTGAACCAGTACAGCCTACCAGGTGAATAAGATCACCTACTATCCTATTGGGAGCATAGCAGACCCACCAAAGCCCAGGCCCGCCCAACTAGAGAGCAACGTGCCTGACACAGGAGGCCTGACTCCGGCAATTTTCCAGATCTTCGACTAAAAGCCAGCCAAGACAGTGCAGATTTTCATTACTTGCTCTGCATCTGGGTTCAGTTCATGCTCACCTTAACAGGGAACCAACAGAGGGGAACCACCGGAGCTACAGCCAAAAGGAACTGAACACAACAGCAAGATCCAGGATAGGCATAGCTGGATAATCTCAAACTTAATAGAGTAGTGTGTGAATCTCATAACAAGCTAAGGTTACAGCTGCACAAAAGCTCTACACCAAAGGTCAAAGGTCAGTGCTATACAAAATGTCAAAGACAAAGGGAAAAACGCAAACCCAGACCTCGAGTCCACCAGTAAGGGCAGAGGACACTAGCTCAGCTGAAATGAATGAACTAACAGATACAGCAGCAAAGGAACAACAGCAGAAAGCTATAGAGAAAATAAAACGAGAATTCCCCAAATTAAAAAAAAAAAATATATATATATATGAATACATAGTATTTGAAATAAAGAATAAATTCCAGAAACATTAGATGGAAAAACAATGTTCATGCAAAGCAAGTGCACAGAGTACTACTTCAGCTGAAATGTATAAATTAACAGCATCCAAAGCACAAACACAACAGCAGAAAGGTCATGAGGAACTCAAAGCAGAAATAATTTCTGAAATCAAAGAAAATTTCATTGAAAGAAAAGAATCCTTTGAAATCATAGCATCTGAAATATAGAAACAAGTCCAGAAATATACAGAGGAAATCCAGAATGGAAGAAACTGGAGAAAAAGAATGAGTAACTACCTCTAAAGAAGACATGGATAAAAAAAAAATGAGGAGATCAGAAATATGATGGATTCTTTGAAGGAGCAATAAAGAAACAAATAGAACATATGAAAGAGAGTCAATGCCTATAATCCCAGCACTTGGGAGGCTGAGGCAGGAGGATTGTTGTGAGTTCGAGACCAGCCTGAGCTACAAAGTGAGTTTAAGGCCAGCCTGAACTGCACAGTGAGACACTGTCTCAAAAAGACAAAAAAAAAAAAAAAAAAAAAAAAAAAAAAAAAAAAAAAAAAAAAAGA
>PVKA01013858.1:0-53953 GCA_004027165.1 Ctenomys sociabilis | reverse complement strand
CTCTATTTTTAAGAATACTCACATACAGAAAAAAAAAAAAAAAAAAAAAAGAACAGTCACAAAAGCTGACCACTGTACCACCTGGAGACAAACCCAGGACACAGTGTGACCCTGGGGGGAACACAGTGGGAAGCTGAAAACAAGGGTGACTTCTTTCATCGCAAGATCTGCACAGAAAAGACATGGACTGCAGCCCCAGGAATCAGATGTTTCTTCTGCAGCATGGCCTCCAGGCTGCCTGGCTTCAGGCAAGTCAGCCACCAGCGGAACCCTAGCTGCCCCTGCCACAGAACAAGCATTCATCCTGCAAGCCACTTCCAAGCGCATCTGCGTGAAGGAACTGTGGCCACAGAGTGAGGCCACGAGTTGGCATTTCCAGCCACCCAGTGGCTCTCAGAGGCTGGAGGGAGCATTCCCAGGTAATAAGCAATTACAGTTGACTAGACTCATATGACATTATGCGGTGAGAGGACAGAGGACAGGTGTGGGGCTACAGAGGAGGGTATGCAACTACAATAATGGATAACATAAGAAAGGCTTCCCCAGGGAGGTGAGCTCTAACCTGAGATGAGTGCTTAGAATGTGTCAGAGGCAGGAGGAATCCAAGCGGAGTTGATAGCACATGCAAAGGCCTGCAGCTTAGACTCTGTATCACCTGGCCAGGCACAAGCAACAGAAAGATGCACCTGGGCACAGAAGAGAGTGGGTTTGCCAGGGCAACCTGCCCAGAATAGGAGGTCCTCTGAGCCACCCCAACTTCTCAGAGCTGATGCTGTGCTTCTCTGGGGCTCCAGGGCCTCTGTCCCAGAAGGGATCTTCTCAGGCACAGTAACGTCCCAGAGTCTGGTCCAGGGCACAAAACACACTCCAGCCATCCCACGGGGCCTGGCCTGCTCTTCCTTTTCCTCTCTGGAGCAGCAACTCAAGGAGGGTGCAGTCCTCTCCCTGTCACCTGCTTTTTAACAACACTCAGGGCTCCTAACACCATCAGACCATCAGCTGTCTCACCCACTCCCTCTCCTCCCACTCAGCCCCACATCCGGCAAAGAAAACGCGGCGATTTTCTGTGCTGAACTACCTTTAGACTGACACACTGCTTCAGTTATTCCAGGGTCCCCAGCACTGGAACTATGCCAGATGCATACTACACCCTCAAAATTGTGTTCAGAGCAGCAGAACACTTCCCCAGGGCCCATCCATGTGGCAGTCCCCACCGAGTAAACACAGGATAGACTCCACTCACCTGGCCTCTCTCCCTGCACCCCCTCGAGACTGAAATCCAAACTCGGAAAACTGATAGCTTCTTCCTTTCCAGCTCCCTTTATACCAGTAAGGATCCTCAGGCCCAAGAGAACATGTGACTTGACTTGCCTGAGGTCTCTAACGCATGTGACCTGCTGTTATTAAAAGGAGCACAGAACTATTTAAACAGAAGGCTGTCTAGTCACCTGTAGTAGAATTTCGTTTATTTTTAGGAGAAAACATTTAACATGTACAAATCCAGAGGACGCTTCCAACCACACCATACTTTCATGACTCCTAGGATTTTCTAGGCAAAAAATTAAAAATTCCCTTCAAAGCTGACCTAATTATGAAGATGACCAGGAAGTTCTTTTTTTTTTTTTTTGACTAGTAAGTTTTTTAGAGAAATATAATAATATATACAATAATTTTTTTTTTCCAGTACCAGGGATCGAACTCAGCACATTGAACTTGCCAGGCAGGTGCTTAAGCCACTGAGTTATCTCCACAGCCCGTGGAACTAGATATATTTTTATTTTATTTATTTATTTTTGGAACCAGATATATTTTAGACTGCAAATGATTCTTAAAGTCTCTACTACAGGATCTAAGGCAGTAGCGGCAAATGTGTGGCACGCATGCCACTGCGGGCAGTTATCACTGAAAGCTCCAGTGATAAAAGTTAAAAATTACTTTTAATTTTTTAAGTGGAGTTTTTCCAAGCCACTTAGTTCTTTCTGTTATTTCTCTTAATCTTTGCTCTGAGGCAAATTTACTGCACCATCACAGATGACACTGAAGGAAGATACTCCTATCCAGAATCCTTGTAATTCTGTGCCTCGGGTTCTTTGAGTCACAGATCTGTATGTGCTGCAGTTCATTAAAAGGAGTTCTCTTCATTATGTAAGTTCCTTAAATAAGGTCCTGTTTTCTTAAAACAACACAACAACAAAAAACCTTTTATTATGTAAGTCACCGGCATGTCATTTCCCAGGAACACAGAGCACAATGCAGCCTACAAATGGAGCGCACCTGGAAATGCCGGCTTCAGCCTTTCAGGGCAAGGCTTTCCAGCCTGCTTCCTTCCATAATTATTCTGATACTTCCCACATCACACTTCACACAAAGCAGACAAAGGAAAACAGGTGTGGCACCTATTCCACCTCCCCTAGCATGTTTTCGGTACTGCTGAAATTCACCAGAGTCATATTGCTGGCAAGTTCAAGTCAATATTTCTTCTGCAAGTGAAATGACTGCTCCAGCTTCAACACACTTTGAAATACTCCTACTGGGTGCCAAGCTGGCCCAGGTAAAAGAGATTCTTCAAGGAAGAAAGCCCAGCACAAATGTCTCCAGAACTCCCCAGGTGAATCTCCAGTGCAGCAAGGCCAAGAAACCAGGCTAGGCTAACTCATTAGTCAAAGGAAGCCCCTGGGAAATCTTATCTGGAAATGAAGAACTCTTTGTAATTAAATAAAATAGCACATGTAAAAGTACCCAACAGTGCCTGTTACCCAGAAGACAATAAATGTTAATTAAACAAGAAAATACAATTCAAATAATTACTCCTTCTCCTCTGTGAATTCATCTTGTAATTGTATTGCCTTCTTTATTACTCATTGTTTTTTCTTTACCATGATACATTCTATGCCTGCTAATAAAATTATAAACTTATCTGCATAATCCTGTTCAATTATAACAGCTCCATATTATTTCTAACAACTCTTAATCATTTTATGTAATAAAACTTTCCTCCACAACAATGGTTAATATATAATAAATATGCAACAAATATTATCTATTCCTACTGAGTTTCAAAATGATTTTAATTCAGAATGCATGATCATTTCTCTAAATTAGACTATAACTTATTTCAAACTATACTAGAAGGACTTATAGCAATAATGTACAAAATGATAAGGACAATGATTAGCAAACATGAAAACAGGATTTTAAACAAATTAATTTTTTTAGTATTTTGTGGATATCAAATAATTCATTGCACAGATAACTTGACCCACTCAAGGGATGCTACTAACAGCTACTGTCCCAAAGCTACCTGAAATCAAACTCTTTGATTAGTACAGTCTCTCTTTCCAACTTCTGACTACTGTCTACCTGAGCCTGACCCAGGAAGATATTTACTCACATTACCCCTCCTGAAAAATCAAAGAAATCCATCTTGACAAAAATATACATACAGAGACTGGGGAGATAGCTCAGAAGAATAAGCACCTGCCTTGCAAACGCATGATGACATTTTAACTAAGAACATTTCCAGATGCCTTGCTGTCCACTGGGGTAAATCCCTGCCATACCCATACTCCTTCCTGTGTGCTAAGCAGAGGGGCAAGGGACAGGGAGGCAGGGAGATGTGTTGTACAGGAGCCATGCTTCTTGTCACAAACCTTCTGACAGCTCCCGTGAGCGGTGACACATTTCTCTGCCCTCAGCTTCCCTCTGCCTGAATCAGTCACTTCATGTTTTACATCAGTTGAACTCAAACACCAGCATTCAAAAATAAGCATGACGTGAACATCTCTATGCATGTGAGAAGTCACAACAAGGCGAACAGGGAGCATGCCAGGGGTGCCTCAGTAAGAACGTCGTGACTGACCATCACCCCGGGCTGATCGAAGACAGATGCCCACCTCCAAAGTCCAGGGAAGCACACGGGTTGGCTGCTGCAACACAGTGTGACTAAGGCTCAGACCACGGTACCTACAGAGTCACAAGGACAAAGGCCAGGGCTGCAGGGACAACCCTAATATTTGGCCTGAAAAGAATGAGAAATTAGGAAATAAACACATATAGATAACAGTGACAAAGTAACTGGTTGTTTTCATTAAACCTACCTCCTCTCACGTCCCATCATCTAAACTTGACAACTGGTCAGGCATGGTGGCACAAGCCTGTCATCCCAGCACTCAGGAGGCTGGCCCAAAAGGATTTCTGGGAGTTCAAGGCCAGCCTGGGCTACAAGGTGAATTTAAGCCCATCCTGACCTGCACAGTGAAACCCTGTCTCAACTTGACAAATATATACCATTTTTCTATTAATCCTTTACCAATGAGATCATAAACATCTTCAGAGCAGGCACCTTTTACTACAGCAGTTGCAAAAATATTCATCTAAATGCTGATACTTTTTTTTTTTTTAATGTATTTCGTACAGGGCCTCATTACATAGCTCACACTCATAGTGATCCTCCTGTTTTACACTCCCCAGTGCTGGGATTACAAGCATGCACCATCATGCCCAATTTCGGTGGCCAGCTTAGCAGGCCTGGGGGTGGGGTTGGCAGGGCATACAGTACAGGGATCAAACCAGGTCTTTGCTCTTACCACACAGGCGCTTAAGCTGCTGAGCTATCTCTCTAGCCCTAAATGTTGATACTATTAGTGTGTTACATATAGCTAGACATTTAGATTACTTCAATGCTGAGACTTCCCTTCCTACCTCCCGTTTCATTTATTATTCCGGTCAGCCATGTACTACATTTTTAGGGTGAGATGGTTTGTGTCTGGATGTTTCCCCAAAGCCTCATGCAGTCATTAGAGGGCGCTTTTTGGAGGCAGCTAAATCTAGAGCTGCTGGCTGATTTATTGTATAGTGCTAGGATTACAGGTTTGAGTGCTGCGCCCATCTCTCTCTCTCTCTCTCCCCCTCCCTTTTCATTCTTATTGCTTTTGCTGCCTTTCAACACAATGAACTGTTGCCATCTGCCATGTGCCAAGTGCCTTGGAGCCAGCCAACTGAGGACTGAAACTTCCACAAGCTATGAGCTAAATAAATCTTTCCTTCCTTAACTTTCGATGTCAGGTATTTTGTCTTTACAAGGAAAGAGAAAAGTAACCAAGACAGGTGGTTGCAGGGAGGCCCACACACCTACAGTTTGTCTTAGTTGATAAGAATTCACTGTTGGGAAGGCTATAGTCTGAGCACCTCTCAACGCAGGTCTCCAGAGTGCCTGAACACAAAGCTACAGTTGGCTGTGGGCACCAGCATCCCAGCAGTGCCCAGGGCCACAGGGAACCAAAGATGCAGCAGGAAAATAGCAGGAATCCTAGGAGCCTTCCCCAGGCTGGAGTTTTCTAAGATGTCCCTTCACCTATGCAGAAAACGTATGATCACCACTTGCCAGGCCCAGAAGAGAATGTAACACTGAGCATGGACACAGTCTCAGCTGTTTAACTTTTTAATTCCCTGATCAAATTAATACTTACTGGCTCTGCAACTCTTTTTCCTACATGACAACAGGATCCAGTGCCTTTAGGACTCTCATTTTTAGGTGCAAAACCAGGGACAAACCTAATCCTCAAAAATGTACTTAAACTATGCAGTATCATGATATACAGATTCTGTGCCTGTGTACATGCATTTTTAAAAATATGTTAACTTTCTACAATCTTCCTACCAGAGATATACAGAGTAGACTTTCAGTGCACCTTTAGCAGAGAAATGCAAACTCTATACATATTCTAGGATTCTTTTGAGATAGGATAATTGATTCTAGAATCCATCAAAATCTATCATTCTCTGGCTTACATTTTCAAGTTAAGGTCAATTTCAAATATTTTGCCATGCTAACTGTTGAAGGAATACTGCCTACTAGATAGAGCTGCTTTTCACATACTACCTTCCCTGAGATAGTAACCTTTTCCACTGGAAAACCACTAGCCAGACCTCCTCTGTAAACATAACCGAGGTTAGTACAGGGATGCATCTCTCCCAGGGTTAGGAGAGATGCTACTGGAGTCCTAGGCAGTTCCTTTTAAGATAATATACTACAACACAATCTATTAGCTTATCATTTCTCTTGTGCTTCCCTCCTTCCTGGAACTATGAATCTTTTTTTCAGATCAAATTCTGATGCATGATTTTGAAAAAATGCAATGCCTACATTTTGCCTAACCATTCTCTAAGCACATGACTGACTGCAACCTGTACTTTTGTACACTATTGTGACCTACTGCTTATTAAAATACCTTTAATGAAGCCATAGTACTTGCAGCTCTATGCTCAAGTTTTTATTTTTTATTAATGCATTTAGTACAGGGTCTACAGGGTCTCACTACACAGAGCAGACTCACAGTGATCCTCCTGTTTTCAGCCTCCCAAGCACTAGGATTACGGGCATACACCACCATGCTCAGTCTCAGTTGCTGCCTCAGCGCACCCCGTGGGTAGGGCTGGCACAGCTATGTCTACGTATTAAATATGCCTTTAAGAAAGCACAGTTAAGAGGGCAGGGGCAGGCGGGAGATGGGAAGGGGAGGGGAGCACACAAAGCACACAACTACATAGAAGGTGCTTAATGTCTTGGTAAATGTTCAAAATACTATTTGGAAGCATTAAGCCAATCATGTTTAAACTAATATACGTGTGTACTTTAATAAGTGCTCATTCCTAAGTAAGTCCAGTTCCACCTACCATTGATTTAATAAATGTCCAGGGGTGGGGTACAGAAGGAAGGAAAGTGACCCAACGCGCTGAGGTGCTACGTGTGTAGGAGCTTCAACCCTGTCACAGCTAAGCCTGCCCCAGCCCAGGAGCAGAGGCAGCCCCATACTTTGTAAAGTGGGGACAAGGACTGAAGCTCAGCAACAGATGATCAAGATAACAATGGTGTTCTGAACAAATAAACTGATTACCCAACAGTTGCTCAGTGAAGGATGTGTCACCTTTAAAGATACACCACTGTCTACATCAACATGGCATTTGTGGAGTAGAGCACATCATTTTCGGGGATCTAACCCAACTCCCAGAGTAGACAGGAGAGGGAATCCCAGCCTGGAGAGAGGAACTTGCCCAGCATCAGGCAGCTGGGAAGGGCAGTAAGGAGAAGCTGCCAAGCCCCAGGCTCCGATCCCATCTCCAAGCCCATCTCCAAGCCCTTCCACCCCCAGAGGCTCCCCAAGTGCAGTCCTAGTTCAAGGGTACAGCCTCATGACTGCCACTACAGGGAGCCCTTCTCAGCACACTCCTCACCCGAGGCTGAAAGACCTGGGCATCTACTCGTCTGACTTGCATGGATGTGGAGGAGCTGGCACATCCACTCCTCTTGGGTCCTGCACTGAGAACAGTAATGGCAGCAACACAGAAACTGTGTGTAGCAAAGAGGGCGATCACCTGGGCCCCGTGTGCCAGGGAATCGCCTAGCTTTGGCAATGCTGAGCCCCAACCATAGTGGCTAGCTGTTTAGTGACCAACACCTGCTGGGTCAAGCAACCATCTCTGCCACCCAGGCCAGCACCTGGAGTGCTGTCTGTGCCACAGGGACCCTCAGGCTGCGGGTCTGAATTTAGGCTCAGCAGCCCTTCCTGCTGTCATGGAGACACCAGGACCACGGCTGCATGTGGTCCCAGTCCTACACCAGTGCTGAAGCACCAGCCGCACACCAAGACTGACCACATGAACTCTGTCTATGGGGCTAAGCAAGTGACATCTTAATTTTATTTAATTTTAATCACACTAAGCTTAAATAGCCTCAGAAAGCGAGTGACTACGTCCTGGACCTACCTAGCTCTATTACAACCTTTAGCAGCCAAGCACTGGGCAGAGACCTCGGTCCTGGACTCCAGCAACCTTGGTCATTGGTAAGTGTCATTTCCTAATATGACACTTAACTTCCAAGGAAAGCTTCTTTCTTCAGCTGCAGCAATGTTCAGAAAGTGGCTGGCTCATAGTAGAACATCCACAAATAGGATTTCTCCAGAAGCAACCAAACTAAATTTATGTAAAACTGCTAGAAAAATCTCATTCTGCACATACACACACACAAAAAGAAGGAATGTGCGAGCATCGTTCTGATTTGATCTCCAAAATAAATCTAAGTTGTCATGGCTGTCCCCCTGGGCTTGCTACACTTTGGTTTTTGTTCCCAGGCTTGCTGCTGGCTGTCACCAAGTCCCATCAGAAGGTACCTTGGCCCCAACATGGTGGCACAGGCCTATCATTCTAGCTACTTGGGAGGCTAAGGCAGAACATCTCAAATCTGAGTCCAGCCTGGGCAACAAACAGAGAGCCTGGGGCACAGAGGGGAAAAAGGGGGCAGCAGTTGGATACCTGGTTGCCATGCAGGCCCTGCCGCTGGGGCCCACTGAGGAGGCGAAAGAACCTGGGCTTGGTGGCACACCTGTAATCCCAGCACTTGGGAGGCTGAAAACAGAAGGATCACTACGAGTCCAATCTGTGCAGTAAGCCTCTGTAGACCCTGTACTAAACACACACACACACAAAAAAAAAAAAAACGAGGGAGCAAGAGAGACAAGGAAGTGACCTAGATCATCACCATCTAGGTAATAATACTGATGTATATGCCCAAACTCATCAAAACATATTTATTTATCTATCTGCAATACCAGGAATGAAACTTGGGACCTTGAGCTTATGGAACCATGGGCTTATGCTACTGAGCTATAAAACTAAATATATGCTACTTTGTATACTGATCAGATATGCCTTAATAAGGCCATAAACATATCCTGCTTAATATAAATGTTAAAATAAGCAACAAGATACCACAGAGCGATGGACACTGGAGAAAGTCACTGTGCCAGGTTAACCATGGCCACACACAGCACTAGGGCAGGGATCTGGATGGGGATAAGGCACAGCATGGGTCATAGGAGAGCAGGTCCTGAGGTCTGAAGAGGACACTACCTGCCCCCTCCAGAGTGGAACATGGCAAGTGGGAACAGCTGCCATCCTCTTCAGAGCCTCTCCCAGCCCTGATGAATCCACCCCCTTGGCAGGAAAGGGTGTCTGCTCCCAGGTCAGATCAGCCACAGATTAGAATCACTGGGGGCTTTTGAAAAACACCATGTCCCAGGCTGCGGAATTCAGGCTTGCAGACAGCTCCCAGGTGAGGCGCTTCACAGCTGGGGCCTCTGTAATTTCCCTTTGAAAGCCTCAGAAGGGATTCTGCTCCGCAGCCGAGATGGAGGGGCTGGGGCTCCACAGAGAAGCACTATTTAGGGCTGTGGCAAGGAGGCCCTTTGTTCAGGGTCCCCTCCCTCCTCCCTCTCTCGGGCTGCAAGGACAACAGTGAGAAGACTGCAGAGCTCCGAATTCAGACCTAAGGCACAAGTTTCTTCCCCCTTCCCTGCCATTTGCGTGAGGTGACTTCCAGTCCCCAGAGCCTGCCAGTCTGTTGCCCCCGTGCAGGGTTGGCAGGAACAGCCCTCCTCTCCAGCCCTGAGCCCCGAGGCAGTAGCCCTGATCATGCACCTGGCCCTTCAGAAGCCCACAAACAACGCTATTATTGTGGTTGTTACCCTCATTTCACTGAGAAGGAAGCGAGCTCAGCCATGGTATGACTCACCAGGCCTCGTGATGCTGGGTGCAGGGCAGGGCAGGGCAGGGGCAGGGCAGGGGCAGGAACTTTGGGCTCGTGGGTGCATTCTCTTCTCTATACCTCAGGATGCCACCCAAGCGTCTCTGCTGCCCCAGTGCCTTTCTTCCTCCCTCTTACAGCCAAGGGCTGGCTTAAGCCAGCCAGGACAGACATTCCATTTCAAACTCCAAGGCTGTAACTTATAGAACCCCACCTGTCCTCCTCAAAATGGTCCGCAGGGCCTTCCAAGCACACACACACAAAGCACTACAGGATGGGGGCTGCTCAGCACTGATGCAGAGTCCCATACCGGGATTGGCATGTAGCAGTGTGTAATCCCAGACAAGCTTCCTAACCTCTTGGGCTCTGATTCCTCAGCTGTAAAATGGGGACAATAAAGGTGTGGTGAGGGTGACTGCATGAGGACACTGGAAGGTCCAGCACGACAGCACGGCTCACAGCACCAAGGGCTCATGGGTGTTAGGGACACAGCCCCTTATCTGTGGGGAATACACTCCACAACCCCCAGAGGATGCCTGGAGCCACGGATAACAGTTTCATACCTGAGACACTATCTAATTTATAAACCAGCACAAGAGATTAGTAACAGGGTGATTATAACATACTGTCATAAAAGGTATACACATATGATCTCTCTGTCTCTCTCTCTCTCTCACACACACACACACACACACATGCACACAACCTTAGTTACATTCTCATCAATGAGACAAAAAACCTGACACCCTCGACTTAAGGGAGGAAAGGTTTACTTTGGCTCCGTTGGCAGAGTCTCAGTGCACAGCCAGCTGGCTCCAAGGCACGGTGGCATGGCAGATGGGCACCGCTGAGCAGGCAGGAAGCAGACAGTGATCAAAGGAGGAGATAGGGAGAGAGAACATCTAGGCCATAGCCCCAGGTTTCCCCTCCCAACTCACATTAACCCATAAAAACTCAACCTCATGCAAAGTCATCAGCGGACTGATCCACTAAGGAGCATCTCAGCCCCATGATCCAATCACCTCAAAGACCCGCCCCCATGATCCAATCATCTCAAAGCCCCACCCCCATGATCCAATAACCTCCTCAAAGACCCGCCCCCATGATCCAATCACGCCAAAACCTCACCCCCATGATCCAAACTCCCCAACCTCACCTCCCCAAAGCCCCTCCTATAAGTGCATGAGGCTTAGATCTTACATCTAGCTATAAACCACAACACACATACACACACACACACACACACACACACACACAAAACTGCCACAAGACAGGTAGCACCTATATCATTGACCCTTGGACAAAGGTCTTATGTAGGTCAGAGAAGGATGTCAAGAGATTTCAGCATGCTAGTCAGAACAGTAATTTATAATTTATATATTGTTTATTCCTGAAATTTCTATTAATATGTTTGGACCGATACACAGCTACTTTAGCTTAACTCAATGAGAAGATTTGTAGTAATAGTGTCTGGACAGAATATCCTGTCTACTTCTTATTTTATGGATAACCACTAAGAAGATAGCAATGTACAATGTACTAATTAAAATTTAAAAAATAAATATGTTTGAACCATGGTTGGCCAAAGGTAATACATTAACCCACCTTACTGTTGGTCCCATAAGCACAACTGTCACCAATCTCCATGCTGACCCAGGGCCCACCCAAGCCTTGGGTCCCCCTCATCCTCAGCTCTGGTCCCAGCTGTCCCACTGCCCCTCACTTGGGTGCCTCTGCTGGTTTCATGGGCCATCTTGATGGCCATGTTCCCACCAGCAGCTAGAAACAGAACCTTCTACTTCCCACTCCAGAGTTTAATTAAAATCTAATATTTGCAGTCTCCAAACTCATAAACCTGAACCACTCTAAGGAGGAGAGGATTCTCGGTAGCAAAGTGAGTGAGTGATTAAAGAAGCTGACTGTCCTTCCAAGAGGAAGGCAGGCAGTCCTAAGCCATCACAGGACCTGGGGGAGATGCCACTGCCTGAGCAATCATCCCTTGATCTCCTGCATCAACCTCCACAAAGGTCAACAGAACATGGACTCTGTCCAAGGGCCCTGGAAGTCTTTTAAGGTCTTACGCAAGAACTGGGGAGGGATGCTGTGAGGAGCAGTCTCTCCAGCTCCAGCCACCACTTTCTAAGGATCAAGAAGGGCTTAGCACCTCACATAGTGTGGCCACTCAATAAATAAAATATTAGAACTCTTCCAGCCAGGCTGGGATGGGGCTACCACCTAAAGAACCCTCTTCTGATGGGTCCCTCTCCCAGCTCTGGACTCCCCCAGAATCCAGCAAGGAAAGAATTAATGAGCTGGCCCTTGCAGACTTCCAAGAAGTTCTCTGATCATGTCCAGTGTTTTAATATTCTGGCAATCATCCCTGGGCACAGGTAAGATACAAGGCATGAAGACAGCAATTCTAAAAGCTTCAGAGGAAAGAAAAGGCCTCAATTTGCACTTGAGGAAGAGACAGAGAAGGAAAGGGCCAGGGAAGAGAAAGGGTGACTGGCTCCAGTGGGAGTGGCCCCAAGGACAGTATGGGGAACAGTCCCACCTCCTTCCCTCAAAGCTACTCACTGGGCCAAGTGCAGGTCAGCACCAGAGCAGAAGTCTCCCAGGCCAGGCCAAAGCCTGTGACCACACCAGCTCTCCCATGGGCATTCTCAGGCCCCCACCTTTGCATTACCAGGTAGGAACAGTAAAAACACAGAACCTTTCAGAACCAATGGTTGGTTCCAGAGCAGACCTGTGCCCCAGCTGCCAAGCAGAGACTTCTCAGTATCCTGGCAGAGCAGCCTTGTGTGCCATCCCTTACCCCACCTAGGGGTGAAGAGCTGACAGAGTGGAAGCCCAAGTCCAAGCCGCGCTCGGCTTCTTCTCACACAGAAGTGGCGGATGCCAGAGTCAGAGGGGTACAAACCCTGCAGCAATCATGCCAAGCTGACGTGACAGTTAACTCTTGAAATCAGGCTGGCTGGAGCTCAGGCACTGCAGTCACCAGCCAGAGTGCAGATTGCTCTGGTGCTACTGGGTTACTCAAGAGGCACACTGCCACCTAGCCTACTTCCTGCCCTGGCTCCATTTTATGTCTGATTTTGGTTTGTTCTAGGCACCAGGAACGTAGCTCCAGGCCCCAAGCCCTGAAAGTCCCCCTCATGCTGAACCCCAGACTATCTTGCGAGTTCCACATCTCACTGGCCACCTTTCCTAACACACAAACCATCAGTGGCTCCACCCACAAAAGTGGGAGGGTCAACAGCCCACCAAGTAGGCCCCACACGTGCATAGATATCACCCAAAGGCAACATGTCATCTGAAGGCAACCTGTCTCCGGGACCACTGTTTGCACTACCAGCCCTAAGAGGACAGCAGTGTCTCCATGTCCTACCTCTCCTCTGGGTACATAGGACCTGGGAATAAAGCCAAGGCTCCTTATCTCCTAGAGATCTTCAGGCCCCTCTCAAGCTGTCTAAGCCCCAAACTCCCCCGCACCCCCACACACAGATAAACAATTTGTTGTGTAGGTTAAAGTCAGGGAATTTGTTTTAATCCAAAAAAAAAAAAAAAAACAGCCCACTGTGTGAATTTTAGCCAGAGCCCTACAACAAGCACATATGGATAAAACCCCTCATGACACCAGTCACACTGAGAGCACATCTAACTGCCCCGACCTAGGAGTGGGCTTCACTTGAAGCACACCCCGGAGATCTCCTGGTACAATCTTCCCATTTTATAGAAAATGAGGTTCCAAGAAGCAAAATCACCGCTACCGACACAGACCAGGCCTGAAGGGCCCCATCTGCCAAGTGAGACACTGGGCTCCCCGCTTTCTCCCTAACATTGACAAAATTGCCTCTGTTTTATTTTAACCACAGCACTAATCCATCCTCATCCTACTTCCACTCATGTTCTACCTCCACTATACTCTCCACACCCCATCTCCACAGTCTCGGAAAGGTGGGTTTCTATCTATAGGCAGAATGGACGCCTTGCAGACCTCAGGCCCCCTGTGGTTTCGCACCTCCAGTAACACCCTAAACATCACCCCTGTCAGCAGCAAGGGGAGCTACACACACATGTGGACCTTGCATAGGTTCAGTTCTGTAAAATCAGCCACCTTCCCCCAGGCTCCTTGGGCTGTCCTAGGGACATACATTGCTGGCTCTGGGTCACTGCAATGTGCCTCCTTAATTAGGGAAGGGAGAGCCTCCTGCAACACAGCAAGGACTCCAGGCACAGCCCACCGTCTCTGAAGCTCTGGCTGTTCCTTCACTGCACAACCGAGGCTGTTGGCTGGGTCCGCAAGTGACCTGACCTGAGGAGACAACCTCATCCTGGGAAAGGCACTATTCCCATTGTGAAGACAAGGAAACTGGGGCTCGGAGGGACAAGGGACTGCCACACAACAGAGGATAATTCAACAAGAAAATGGAAGTACTGATCCAACATGCAGAGGAAGCTCAAACACACTGCTCAGTTAAAAGAAGGCAGCTGCAAGACCACACACTGTGTAATTCCATTTATAGGAAATGCCCAAAAGACAAATTTATAGAAGCGAAAAGTAAGAAAGTGGTTACCTAGAGCTGGAAAGGCAAGGAGAGGTGGACACGGAATAAACTATCAATGGATCCGAGGAATCATACTGAGGTGATGAAGCTGTTCTAAAACCATATTATGGCCACGCTGTACCTCTCATAATGTGACTAAAAATCCCTGAATTGCACACTTGAAATCAGGTAGATTCTGTGATTTTTAAAATATACCTTGCATTTGTTTTTATTGTTGCCATAACAAACTATCACAAACATAGCACTTTAAAACACTAGAGGCTAATAATCCTACAGTTCTGGAGGTCAGGAGTCTGGAACGGGTTTCCACGAGCTGAAACCCTCATGTCAGCAGGACTGCGCCTCCTCTGGAGCAGAGTGCAGGGGGGACCTTGCTTGCTCCACGCCTGAGGCCGCAGCTGGTGGCTGCCAGCCTTCCACGGCCTCTGCACAAAGCTAGGCACACAGCATTTTTGTGCTCTCTCTATGGCTTGCTATTCATATCAGCACATCTTCTCTGCCTCGAACCCCCTGCTTCCTCCTCCAAGGACCCTTGAGACTGTAGTGAGCCCACCTACAGAATACTGGCTAAGTTCACCCCAAAAGCCCACTGCCACAGAAGGCATGGTAGTCACTGCGTCAGGTGTGGGCATCCCTCGCTGCCAGCCTCAATGAGCCTGTTATAGATGCAAAGGAGGAGCAGCGCAAGGGGCAGGCAGCACCGCCACCAGCTTCAGCCCCTCTCACATATATTGTTTTCAAGTCAAAGGAAAAGAATAAAAGTTCTCAGCATATGCAAATCAAAATCCCCTTGTATTCCTGGTATTTCTATTTCATTGATTATTTTTAAATAATCCAAATGAAGTAGGGCATCATAGCACATTCTGGGAGACCCAGGCAGGAAGGTTGTAAGCTGAAGTCTAACCTGGGCAACTTCGCCGGACCCTGGCTCACAAGAGATGGGAAACATATATCCATGCAAAAGCCCTGGGTTCAATCCCCAGTACTGCCACACACAAAACTCAAGCGAGCCTCTAGACAACTGGGTTGTAGCAGGCAACTAAAAAGGAGCACTGCGCCCTGCCCCTCATGCAGGACAAGGGCACCAAGCTCCAGGCCAGATTTGTCAACATGGCAAAAACAGGCACCAGAACTCCTGCCTGATGCCCACTCAGCCCACACCTTCCTGGGACAGCAACACTGCCCCAACCTGGACCCCTCTAGCCTCTGTCTTGTCCATTTCGGGGCTCTTCCTGGTCCACAAAGCTGCTGCTCTCTTCCCAGTTTCTCCCAGCAGGCTGAGCTAACCCAAGCACCTAGCACATGTGGCGCCAGTGTCCTGGAGGACAGACTCCCTGATATACACTGACTGCAAGGTGTATAGACATTTTCTTTCTTTCTTTTTTTTTTTTTTTTTTTTCTTTTTTCTTTTTTGCAGAACCAGGGATTGAACTCAGGTCCTTGCACTTTCCAGGGAAGTGCTTATTCAACTGAGCCATCTCCCTGGCTCCTTATACAGACATTTTCATCTGAAGCATGCTGTTGATGTTCCATCCTTGCTTGCTGTATACACATGGTACACATACACACACACATTTTATATACAACACACAGTAGGCATTCAGTAAATGATCTATATAAAATATATAGCACTTATAGCTACTCAGGAGGCTGAAGCAGAAAACTGTCTCTAGATTAACAAAAAGGATGTGGGCACAGGTCAGTGGTAGAGTTCCCCTGGGTAAGCTCCAGTACCAACTACTAGTAATTAATAATAATATAACATCCAGCTATGGGTACATCTATGGGTGCATGCACAAATGAATGAACAAAACACAACAGGGTTTAAAGGCAGAACAGGCTGAGGAGTTGAAGTGCTAACACTGTGTCTTTTTGTTTCTCACTGTATCCATACCTGGCAACCAGTATGCGCTCAATAAAAAACAGTGCAACAGACAGCCAGTCAGCCTGGTTTCATTCAACAAACACCCACAGAGCAAGTTTTGCACTCAGAAGTGGCAGGTGCAGTACCATGCTCAGAAAAGTGGAGGTGAACAAGAGGCAGATGTGGTCTCTGCTGGGATGCAGGGAGCCCACCTAGACCGGCTGCTAACTGCACACGCTCCATAAAGACAAGGGGGACATGACAGGGACATGGCAGGTGAAAAGACAAGAGCACAGGTCCTTGTAGTGACCTCCAAAGAAGACTGCTAGGGACAAAGGGGATGGAGTCTGCTTTTGCAAAGAGCCAGGGCGCAAAGGTGAGCTTGAGATCAAAGGAAGACAGGGGCCAGAGACTGAGAACCAAAGTGTGCTGTTGAACTGAAAACAGGAAGCTAGTGAAAACCTTGGGCAGAGGGAAGGTCAAGCCCAACCAGCACTGTTGAAAGAGGTAACGCAGTAAGGGACAAGAGGGTAGGAAAATATACCTTCTGCATCTCGTCCAAGCCACCCTCAGGAGGACACACGGGGCTGGCAATCACTAAATACGTTAAGTCTGCACAGCAGGTTAATGCACACCTCCCAGGACAGACCCCAAGAGATATGCTGGAGATGCCCAGACAAAGCACACCAGCTCTGTCCCCCAGAGCTGAATCCCTGCGTCCCTGATCAACTCAAGGCATCCATGGATCAGTGCTCCAGGAAGGCCCAGAACTCCAGGGTCCTGAGAAGCCGCTGTTCTTCACCCCTCCTTCTGTTGTCCGCTGTTTGCTTGTTTCTCTCATGTCTCTTTCCAGAGACATCTGTGACGGCCTACAACAGGAAACACTGTTTTTAACCATAGGACTAAAGTGTCCTGGAAAAGCACAGCGGGGCAGAGAGTACCTGAGAGGTGGCTCCCCCCACTGTGAGCATCCCCACAGCAGGGCAAACAGAATCACAGGCCAGAGGACAGCAACACTGCGTCCTTCACCCAGGAGCCCCAAGTGGGGTCAGCTAGGGCAGGCAAGGCCAAGAGGCGCCCAATCCACCCCCTGGACAAGAACCCAGGGAACCAGCCTTTTCACACTCAGGGTCACAGTCCATCCATTCCTCCTCCTCCTGGGAGCCAACTGTGCGGCCCCAGCACTGACTGCTCCCTGATACGCCTCACTCGCCCACCACACAGGGCAACCCAGGATTTTCCTGGTATCTCTGAGCTGACTGCATCACCCTTGACAAACAGCGATCCCTGAGAGGCCTCATGCACTCTCTTCTTCCAAGGAGTGGCACAGGATGCTTCTATCTGGGGCTGAGGAGGTGTCTCAGTGGAATAAGTGCTTCCCTGGCAAGTACAAGGCCCTGAGTTCAATCCCTGGTTCCGCCAAAAAAAAAAAAAAAGGATGCTTCTATCTCACTGGGGGCTGCCCCAGTTTAGCACAAGGCACAGGGTCTGGTTTTTGGTTTTTAAAAAATGAAACACTAAAACAATTTCAAAATGAGATGATAGGAGGACAGCCATGGTTAATACATCGCGTAGTGTTATCTTTCAATTAGCTACTCAGAGCACAAGACACAGGCATTTAATTGTCCAAACAACATTAGCACAAAACTTTCATTTCAACGAACTAAAGAAAATCAGTAGTATAACTCTTCATTTTTCTCCCTTCTTTTTTTTCTCCTTACCATCTATTTCTCTTTCTTTTTAAAGTTTCTTTACCTTTTACAGTATCTATTGTACAGTTTGGATGTTATTTGTTTCAGCTTCTCATACTAAGGAGACAATATGATGACTAAACAAATGCATGTAGTTTACTTCACTTATGATTATGGTCTCCAGTTACACCCACTTACATATAAGTGTCTCCAGTTTATCCTTCTTTACGGCTGAGTAGTAGTCCATTGTACAAAAAGATCAATGTTGTTATCTATTCCTTGGTTGATGGCCAGCTGGGTTGTTTCCAAGATCTAGCTATTACAAATTGTGCTGCTATAAACATGCAGCACATATATCACTATGGTACTAAGTTTTTAATTCTTCTGGGAAGATAACCAGAAAGGGAACAGACAGGTTAAATAGGATTTTTAATTTTAGTGCTTTAAGGAATCTACACATTGATTTTAACACTGCTTGCTCCAGTCTATAAGCCATCAACAGTAGAGAAAGGTTCCTTTCTCCCCATAGCCCCACCAGTATTTGTTATTAGTTGATTTCTTAATACTAACTATTCTTTCCAGGATGAGATGGAATCTCAGTGATGTTTTCACTTGCATCTCTTGAATGACAAATGATATTGTACATTTTTTTTTCATATATGTATTATGCCTTCATCTGAGATTTGTGTATTCATCTAAGATACCCATTTTTGCACTGGGTCTTTAAATTTGGGAGGTTGAATATTTTTGAGTTCCTTATACATTCTCTATAGGCCAGGGAGATGGCTCAATAGAATAAGTGCTTGCTTCATACATTCTCTATAGTAATGCTCTGTCTGAGAACAGCTGGCAAACATATTTCCTCACAATGAGGGCTGTCTCTTCACTCTGTTGCTGGTTTCTCTTGCTGTGTAAAAAGGAAAAAAAAAAAAAATCTTTTTAATAAGATGAAATCCCAGTTGTTGATTCTTTGTGATAGTCTACACTACTGGCGTTTTATACATAGTCTTTGCCTACACCCATGTTTTTGAGAGTTTTACTTGTTCAAGCAAATTTATTCTTTCTGTTTTAACATTTACATCTTTGATCCATACTGAATTCAGTTCGGTGCATAGTGAAAGACATCGGTCCAACTTTAATCTCTGGTTTGTGCAGAGCCAGCTTTCCCAGCAACATTTATTAGAGCGGCCACCTTTCTTCCAGCGAATGTGTCTGGCATCTTTGTCAAACATTAGGTCGTTGATTATGTTAGCAGCTGCTGCATCTCCTACTCTGTCCCATTAACCTAAGGGCCCGACAATTTGAAGTGAGCACCTGCGATGCCCCCGCCTTGCCTCTGTTCCCACAGTTGCCTCTGCTAGTCTGTATCTCTTCTGGTTCCAAATGGATTTTAGGATTGTTTTCTCTACACTATTGGAATTTTGATCAGAACTGCATTAAATCTATATAATAGTTTCAGAAATACGGCCATTTTTACTACATGATTCTTCCTACCCAAAAGCAAGAGATACCTGTCCATTTTCTGACAACTTCTTCAACTGCCTTTTTCACAGTACTGTCGTTTTCAACGTAAAGGTCTTCAACATCCTTCATTAGATTGAACCCGAGGTATTTTGTCATTTTGGATGCTATTCTTAAAACATGTTGTTTCCCTAATTTCTCTCTCAGTGAGTTTATTGTTCATGTACAGGAAGGCCTTGATCTTTGAGTATTGACTTTGTCTCCAACTATGCTATCCAATTTGCTTGTTAAATCTAGCAGTTTTTAGTGGAGCTCTTGGGGTTTTCTATGTACAAGGTCATCTGAAAATAATGATAATATAACTTCCTTATCATTATTTCTTTTCTTTTGTCTCATTGCTCTAGCTAAAGTTCCTTGGACTATGTGGAATAAAAATGGAGACTGTAGACATTGTCTTTTTCCTGATTTTGGAATAAAAGCTTTGTTTTTGTTCATTTAATATGAGGTTTGCCATTGGCTTGTCATAGATCATTTTCATCTGACTGAAATAAAGACCATCTATTCCAATTTCTTGGAGGGGTTTTCTCATGAACTGATGCTGGACTTTGTCAAAGTTGTTTTTCTATTGCTATTGAGATGATCACATACTTACCTGGCAGGGGAGATACCATGATCATGAGATGATCACATCTTTGTCCCTGACTCTGTTGATATGTTGCATTGCATTTATGTATGTACATATGCTGAATCATCCCTACATCCCTGAGATGAATCCCAGCTGTACATGGATGATCTCAGCTATACATGGATGATCTCCAAAGTAGACCACAGATCATGCTTAAGTAAATGCAAAGGAACTGAAATTATCCCATGCACATTGGTCACGGTGTATAATCTGCTTGATGATTTGCTACATTCTGTCTACCACCATCTCATTGAGGATATTTATACCTCTGTATATTAGGGACTTTGGCCTGTTTGGTTTCAGGGTACAGCTTGCTTCCAGGAATGAATTTGGGAGTATTGCTTCTCTTCCAATTTCATTAAAGACTTTGAAAAGTAATGAAAAAAAAGTGAGATGTTCTCTAAATTTCTTATAGAATTCAGCAGTGTCTCTGTCAGGGCCTGGGCTTTTCTCTGTTGTTAGGTTTTTAATTACATCTTCAATTTCATTGATTGGTACTAGTTTATTGAGGATTTTTATATCTTCTTGATTCAGCTTTGCTAATTCATACATAGGTAGGAATATGTCCATTTCCAAGTAGGTGTACATGATCTTCTGAATTTCTGCAAAGTCTATCTTGATTTCACCCTTTTCATTCCTAATTGTGTAGATTTGAGTCTTTTCTTTCTTTTGGGGCATAAAGTTGGATAAGTGTCTGTCAATCTTCTTCAGTCTTTCAAAGAACCAGCTCTTAAATTTGTTGGTTCTTTGTATTGTTTGCTTAGTCTCCAATGCATTAATTTCTGCTTTATAATTTCCTCCCTTGTACAAGATTTTGGCTTAGCCCACTCTTCTTTTTCTAGGAGATTGAGATTCACCATTAAGTTGTTTATTTGCACTTGTGCTGTTTTCTTGATATGGGTAGTCACCGCTATAAACTGTGTTCCTTAAGTTTTAATATTTTGTACTGTCATTATCACTTAATTGTAGAAACTGTCTAATTTCTCCTTTAATTTTATCTATAATGCCCTCGTTTTTCAGGAAGGTGCTATTTAATTTCCATATGGTTATGAAGTTGTTGTTCACTTTACCATTGGTTTCCAATCTCATTGCACTACAATCTGATAATAGGCATGGGAAAATTTCAATTCCTTTGCATTTACTTAAGTATGATCTATGAGCTAGTATGTGGTCTACCCTGGAGATCATCTATATACAGCTGAGAAGAATGCATATTCTGTTGTGGGTTGGAACCCTCTGTATACATCTACTAAGTCCATTTGTTCAAAAGTTTGGTTCAGTTCTAATATTTCATTGCTGGCTTTTTATCTAGTTGATCTTCAGTGGGGTACTGCAACCCTCCAATGTATTAGTGCTTATGTGATAGTCCATGTTTGTTGATATTTGTTTTTTTGTTTGTTTGGGTTTTTTTTTGTCTTTTTGAGACAGGGTCTCACTATGCAGTTCAGGCTAGCCTTAAACTCACTTTGTAGCTCAGGCTGCTCTTGAACTCACAACAATCTTCCTGCCTCAGCCTCCCAAGTGCTGAGATTACAGGCATGCGCCACCATGCCCTGCTTGACATTTGTTTTATATAGCTGATAATATAACATTTTTGTGGAGTTTTGGTCTGGTATTTTTTTTTTGCCAGGGATCAAACTCACGATCTTGCACTTGCCAAGCAGGCATACTGCTGAGCTATCTTCCCATGCTTTGATGCTATAACAGTAGCATCAATCACAGCCTAGAAAATAACAAACTGATGTAACCATTAATTTGCCACCATTAGCTGTATGAACTAGATTTGTGGTTATATAACAAAATCTAAAATAGACTACAACATTATATGCAGCGTAGAAGTCCTCAGTATGTCAATTTTTTCCTCGCGTTAAAATTAACAGTTCAGGGAAAATGTAGAGAGGCAGAAGAGAAAGAGATTAGAAGGGTGGAAGACAAAGGGGGGGAACACACAAACAATGGGGAAATGTGTAGAAGACTAGAGGAGAAAAAAGGAAGAGCAACTACTACAAACCATATTCACACTCATATAAAAGGAAGAGCAAATTTAAAAAAATACGATCACAACAAATAAGGGGGTGGGGTGGAATAATCTCCATCCCATTTCCAGGTTTCTCTCTGCTATCACTAGTACACAGCAGGAGGAAACAGTTTTGATCCATGGATATTTATCCCAGCAAGCCTTAGCAAACCTGCACCTTCTGCCTGAGATCAGACTCATTCACCCTGCAGTTACCAATGCTTCTTCCATGGGCCTGAGCCCAGCTGGGGGCTGCTAGATGGAGTCAAAACTGCTCTGAGTTCTGAGCCCCGCCAGCCCCCTTTCAAGATGGCTCCCAGCCAACTGCTCTCTGGTGTGGGAGAACTGACCCCCTCAGTTCTCACCACCAGCTCGTGTAGTCCTTCAAATCCACTGTAGCCCTCCCTTGCCACCTCTCTTGGTAGAGGCCTCTAGAGTCACCAGCAGCCACACTGTGTCTGTAGGTCTGAACTGCTCCTCTTGAGTACTGAGTCCCGTCTCAGGGAGCAGGCACCACTGAAGTTTCTCCTTCACTCTCTTTTTTTGTCTTTTTGAGACAGGGTCTCACTATGCAGTTCAGGCTGGCGTGAAGCTCACTTTCTACCTCAGGCTGGTCTCGAACTCACAACAATCCTCCTGCCTCAGCCTCCCAAGTGCTGGGATTACAGGCATGCGCCACCATCTCCTTCACTTTCTCCACGGGTTTCAATTTGCACCTCAGATTCTTCCAGAGACCCATTTCCCTCGTTGTCTTCCTCAGGTCACGATAGTCCAGCATCTGGATGGCAATGCTCAGAGAGACTCTTTGCTGTTTACCACTCTGCCATCTTGGTGCCTCCCGAGCCTGTGGTCTTAATCACTATCAATAAGCAACTCAAAGAAAAAAGAACCCAAAACTAAACCAGTCAGCATGCAGTATGCACCTTTCTGGGGACTGAGTGTACGCTTGACCAAGTTGGCCCAATAGGAACTAAGGAAAAGGAGTGGCTGTGAATCCTGGAACTGTTGCAACCACCTTATCACCAGAAGGCAGGTGGCACGAAGACAAAGCTCACACAAGAGAATGAGCCAGGCCCATATCTAGCCTAACTGAAGCCTGCCTATCCTTGGATATCTCAAGTATACATCTTCATGATTTTGCTTTTCTCGATAAGGCAATGTGAACTGCATGTAATACAATATTAACATGAAATACAAACTCCTCAGCATGGAGCAGAGGTCAACAAACCAACTACATGTTTTTGAAAATAAAGTTTTATTAGAACACAGTCAATGCTGGAGAGGTTGTGGGGGGGGGGGGGACGGCGGGAAGGAACCCTTGTCCACTGTTGGTAGGAGTGAAAGCCGGTACAACCACTATAAAAATCAGTATGGAGACTCCTCAAAAAGCTAGGACTGGAAGTCCCATTCAAGCCAGTTATTGCCCTCCAAGTTATTTTTCTAAATGATGCCATCATACCACAGCAATATATGTATACCTATGTCTATAGTAGCACAATTTGTCAGAGCTAAATCTTCAAAACAGTCCAAATACCTGTCAACTAAGGAATGGATAAAAACAAGATATGGTATTTTTACATGATGGAGTATTATTCAGCTATAAGAAAAAATAAATGTGAGGCTTTAGTAGATAAATGGATGCACCTAGAGACTACATATTGGTAAGTGAAATGAATCAGAGCCACATTTGTGTACACATCATATTATCTCACTAGTGTGAGAACCTGAAAGAGTAAATAAAATCTGAAAGGTACAATAGATATTGTGAAAGGGAAAGAATTTGTTCAATGGGAAGGAAAACCTGGGATGAGGAAAAGGACAAATGAAAGGAAAAAGATACATTTATGTACATATGCAGAATACTCTGGATAATTGTACTGCCTATTTCTGCTGGTGTTTTGAAAGGAGTAGTTAATGCTTAAATATTTTTTTCTTTTCATTCATTGTTTTTAATTTCTTCCAACTTTTTTGTTGTTTTGTTTTTTCTTTAAACCAATCTTGCTTGTTTATACCTGAACGACTAATTTAAAGATAACATCACATAACACAGCAACTATTGTTGAATTCCTATTACTTTGTTTAGTAAAATTTTGTATCATTTCTAATGCTGCTCTTTTCTATCTCTTTTCTGTATTATTTTAAAAAATTAAAAAAGAACATAGCCACACCCATTCACTGATAGACTCTCTAGGCTATTGGGGCTCCACCAGCAGCAGATGTGACTGTCTTGAGGCCAGTGAAACCTGAAGAAGGAGCTCCTTCCAACCTTATAAAGCAGCCCACACATCTCTGGCAGAGGCCCTCACTGCGGGTCTGCCTTCCTTTCCTGCCTGACCCTGCAGCCCTCTGTGGCTCAGGTTGGCCATGCTCAGCTCTCCTACAGGAAGGCCCCTCACTGCCCATGAGCCTTGTGAGCTCCCTGACTCCCACCAACCTCAGGAAGAGCCCAGCTCTCCTTGGTGGTTCTGGTCAGAATAAGACCTGCAGCATGTCCATAGCATGTCCACAGCACCTCTGCTCACCCACATCCGTCCATGTAGGCCAAAATCCCCCACTTGAGAGCCCTTCTCCACTTCTGCACTACAGAAGGTTTAGAGACAGAAAATCACCATGTGGGAACTGTCAAGCCCCTGCACTGAAGGTGCAGCCTCCAACACCACAGAAAGGAGCTCAACAAAGACAGCAAGCTGAGATGAGGTGACAGTGGAGCAGTGTGGTAAGTCCAGTGCCTTGCAAGATGACAGAATGGTGCAGAGAGCAACCTAGGCACACAGTGGCACACAGAGGGTGATGCAACCCCACACCAAGCAACGCCAAAGATTCCTGGCAAATAGCAGAAGCCAGAGAGCAGCCCATAGCAGATTCTCCCCCACATCCCTTGAGAGCAAGCAGCCCAGCAGACACATGATCATGGACTCCCATCTCCAGAACCAGCATCATCTGGTCTGAGCTTCCTCCTTTGTTATAGTGTCCTAGGAAATTAATCCAGCCAGAACCTGACACACAGTGGGCAGCTCAATGACCACTGAACTGACTTGCAGTGGGCAAGGTTTTCAAAGAATGGGTGGGCATCTACTTCCAAAAATGAAGTTGGGGGAAAAGAGCAACACCCAACGCCACTCCACTTTTTGTATGTCAGCCAGGCCTACTGCAGGGACCAGGCACTGCACTGTGACCTCAGTGGCACATGCCAATCAAGGCTGACAAGGAACCACAACAGAAACCAGCCAGGACTGGGTGCAAAGAAAACTGAATGCTCCCCAAACCAACAGGCAAACTGAAGCACGACACTTAGAAGAACTAAGGTGGTACCTGAGCACAGGAAAGATCGAGTCCAGGGACATGCTAATGACCTCCACCTAGGACCCTGTCACCTCCTTAGGCTCAGGTCACAATGCCTCTCCTGGCTTCTGCCTCTTGGGACACAACCTGGGACTGTCAGCCACCTCAGCTTCCTGGGGACAGAAAGGCCATACTAGGGCTCTCCAAACAGAATGGAGGGGAGAATTCTGGGTACCCCAATATCAAAGCAGCCTGAGCCAGGCATGGGGAGCATACCTGTAATTCCAGCACTGAGGAGACTGAGGCAGGAAGACTTCTGTAAATCTGAGGCCAGCCTAAGCTACAGAGTAAGTCTAAGATTAGCTTGAACTAAATAATAAGACCATGTCTCAAAAAAAAAAAAAAAAATGAATGAATGAATGAATGAATGCAGCCTGACATTCACCAAACTACCACCCTACGCACTAGTAAGTGCAAGTCCTGTGCTCTTTGTCACCATCACTGGGTCGGGCAGGTGTGAGGGTCGAGGAAGTTGCATCGCCATAGCCCTGGAGCCAAGCAAGAATAAAGGAAGTGTTTCTTCACCTCTCACCACAAAGCAAGCATGAAGAAGAATTTCAAGTATCTGCTATTGCAAAACACCTCAAATAATAATAGCAAAAGGTCATTTCTAAAAACACCCTCTCCTCAACCCCACAAAGCCATGGGCCTCAGTGTGGCTGTGGATAATTTAAGAGCCATGATCTGCAGTTGGTTCATGCTGCAGATGCTCCTGAGACACATGGATACAGGGATAAATCACTCCCTGTCTCTGACCTCCAGGGTCTCAGCTGGCTGGGGAAGGCTGATCAAAGAACATAATTTGGGGCTGGCAACTACAGTGCAGGGCTAGGGGACAGGGACATGAACATGTGCCCCCAACTTTGTGACCAGGTGCTGGAAGCTACTCTATTTTTCTGTGCACCCCCTCTTACCAAAAGCCACACTCTGAGGAGCCACAGTCCCAGAACAGTGTCGCCAAGTCTGCACCATGATTACTGACTACCGGGTCAGCTACAAAGCCTGGTGCAGTCTGCACCCCTGGGTCAGAGCCCAGAGGTGGGGCTGCCTGGTCACCCAGTGCACTATGCTGTGCTCCCGGGGACAACTGTCCTCAGAAACCTAGAGGTAGAGGACTACACATTCCATCTCATCTCAAAATTAACAAATAACAAAGGCTTAATGCCTGGTACTGCAAACAGAAACGGCAAGCTGGAAATGGGCACATGTACGTGGCGGCTCCTGCTCCACTCACCACAAATCACAGCATCAACATCTTGGCACATCTTCCATCCCATGAAGTGTCCCTGGTCACTCGTCACTCACTTACTAACCTGTCTTGCATGAGGCACTGTGTTTAGGGCCAGCAAGCTCAGATGCAGTCCAGCATGGCTCTGACTCTGCACATGCCACCTCCTCTAGAAGGTCTCCTTCATATCCCAGGCCAGGCTTCACATCTGCCGTCATGAGCCCTTGAAGCCCCAGTTGGGGCACCAGTGATGGCAAACCTTGAGACGGAGCTCCCAAACTGGGACCCCAAGCCCACTTATTTATCACACTGTGCCAGCTTTGCAGTGAAACCTGAACACCGAGGTTTTCATTTAGAAAAAATGACTCACACATTAATATTTTTTGTCTTAAAAGAAAAATAATACACATGCCATAGGTTCCTGTCCCACACCACGGTGACTATACCGTTACTGCTCTTACCTCAGCCAGGCTTGGGTAGAGAAGGGGTTCCATGTATCTCATATGCCACTGTGTTCCCAGGGGCTAGCAGTGCTAGGCACACAGAGCTTGTGGCATGCTGTACTCTAGAGGAGACAGAGTGATCACAGGCAAAAGCCACTACCTGGAAGGTCTCGTCACCATGCGGTGCTAGGAAGGTGTCCCTTTGCTGAATGAATGAACACAGAGGTCGTGGAGCACAGAAACCAAGAGGAAAGATAAGAATCCGGCATGGTCATTCCTTGCTCAGTTTATGGACACAGAGCCCTGTCTCATCTTGGGCAGTTTAGCAGAATGTTCCTGCTAGTAAAGCCAGCTGGGTCCCAATCCCTCTCTTCAAAGCAGTTTCCAAACCAACACTATATTGCAGCCAGTTTTAATGTCCCTATTCCATGGGACCACAACTGTCAATTTATTGAATGGGCCTTGTGCATTTTGGACTCCCCTGGGGTATTTTTAAAGATACCCTGAAGATAGAACCCCACAGTTAAGAATAAAGCTGGAATCTGAAGGACAGAACACCAGGTGCATCCTAATTCTTCACATAAATGCGCATTGAGCTTGTGGCATGCTGTACTCTAGAGGAGACAGAGTGATCACAGGCAAACGCCACTACCTGGAAGGTCTCGTCACCATGCAGTGCTAGGAAGGTGTCCCTTTGCTGAATGAATGAACTGTAGGCACAGCTCATCAAGGCATGACTGGAGCGGATTCCCACACAAGTGCTACTAGGGAGCAGAGACCACACACACAACACCCCAGGCCACTGACTTACAACTGAGGGACCCCTTGTCTAGGTTCTCCATCTTTCCACATCCACACCACAAGAGAAAAAAAGACAGACTCTGCCTCCTCCTCTGGCCACTGCTGGCTTTCTAATTAAAGTCAAGGATTTGTGTTTATTCAGGCTTGATAAAAAAAGACCTCAAAAAAGTTTGTTAGAGGCAAAAAATCTATACAATCTGGACAGAAACCAGAATATTTCTCTCTTTAAAGGAAAAAAAAACATTCTAACATTAAAAAAAAAAAATGTCTGTAAGCAGAAGCAGATGAAACGTGGGAATGACTGGCTAATAACATCAGGACAAATGCTGCGAGTTTTCAGTTGTGCCTGTGATTAAACACAACTCACAGGAGGATGGTCCAAGGCCCAGGTGGATAAGGGTACAGGACCTGGGTTTCCAGGGTAAGATGGAAGCCAGAACTTCCTGCACAATTAACTGCTCTTTGGTGGAGACATGTATGAAGAGCTTCCCTTCTTGGCAAGAGAATCATCACTCCCATCAGAGTGGGGTTGCAGTACTGCAACATGGCACACAGAAATCCAATGCTGTGCAGCCCAGACAGGGGCAGGCTTTGGGGGAACAGCCTGTGCTCAGATGAGAGACCTGCAGCAGGGCCAGTAGCTGAGCTTCCACCACGACCACGGCCACTGCTGTGAAGCGTGGCCAAAGTCCTCGCAGTCAGCTTATCCTTGCTGCCACCAGCTGGAAGGGGATAGAGGATCACCTCAGGTCCAACCTGTGTGTGAAGCAGGATTGAGTCCGGGAGGGAGAGTGGCAAAGGCATAGGCTACTGCAGAAGAAGAAGTTGGAGACTCCCAGAGATTAAAGTGGACAAACAGGGTGTGGCCCAGGGCTGCCTTAATGAGATCCTAATGAACAAGTTTCCACAATTAAAGACAACAATGGAAGCATAACCAGTGGGCCCAGAAAACAATCAATGTCTTTGATGCAGCACTGATGAAATTCCCCTTACTGCTTTCATCCTGCTCCCCAGGAGCTGCACTGGCTTTGTGTTTTTAAGGAGAACCATCTTGAACATACACTCCCAAGCCACTAAAGAGAGCAGCCCTCCTGTGTCCTCCAGCCTCAGGCAGGCAGTGGCTCCAGATGGTCTTTAATGTCAGACAATGGTGCCCTCAAGATGCTGAGCCTGCACTGGGATGAATGAGACATGGTTCTCACCAACTTGCACCTCAGCGGGTCCAGCTCATTTTTTTTTTTTTTTTTTTTCAGAACTGAGGATTGAACTCAGGCCCTTGAGCTTGCCAGGCAAGCTTTATTCCACTGAGCCATCTCCCCAGCTCTCCAGCTCCTTTAGTAGTCTCAACTTTACCAATAGCTTTCTGGACTTCCCCCCCGCCCAAAACCAGGCTCCTTGGGCTGCGTGCCTGAGTAGCACACCATGTTCCCTCTCTCTGAAATGCTGTTCCCAGAACTGGCCTTCAAGGCTCACATCAAACCACCACCTTCTCCACAGAGCCATCCCTAGCCCCTCCTGGCCGCATCTGGTTCAACAGTCCCCACTCTGACTGGGCTGGTTTGCCCTGTGCTTAGTTCAATGTATGCCCAGGAGAAACATCCACATCGGGCTCATGATCCACCCAGCCTCCTTTCCAAATACCCACCTGCTTGCAACTTTAAGACCTTAACAACATTTACAACGAACAAAAAATACTCAAAGAACATTAAATGCACCTCTGATACACATCTGGAGAAAGAAAATATACGGAGTACAAAAGTCTCCTGAGAGCCCTCTCATCACTGGCTCCCAACTCCACAGAAAGCCTTTTCCTAACCCTGTGCATTCTTTTTTTTTTTTTTTATTTTTGGTGCATTCTGACTTAGTGTATGTTCTTTACATTCTCATGTAGAAAGGCTGTCCCCTCAAAGCCTGTGCAGCACAGCTGTGTACATCTGGATGCCCCATACCTCAAGCCCCTTGCATTACTGCAGCAGTCCCTGCCCACCTACTCCCACAGCCCGGGAGCCTCCTGTGAACCTCCTTACCCAGGACCCTAAGCACACAGGCCTATGTGTGATCCTCCCACTTGGTGCTGAAAACAGGAAAAATAGTCTAGTATGGTGGTGCACACCTGTAATCCCAGCACCTGGGAGGCCGAAGCAGGAGCATCACTACTGAGGTCGAGGTCAGCCTGAGTGATACAGTGAGTTCACGGCTAGCCTAGACTACATAGTGAGACCTTATCTCAGAGACATAAGGAGGGAGGGAGGGAGGGACAGACAGGAGAGGAGAAGGGAGAAGAGGGGGAGGAGGGAAAGGGAGAGGAGAAGAGAAAAAAATAAATAAATGAAAGTGCTGGGGCAAGTCTCACTTGAGACTCCCAGGGATCACATGGGATAGCCACATGCAGCACCCCCACCCAAGGCCCCTGTATGTGCTCAGGGCCTGAGTATGACACCTCCAAGGCTGACACAGGACACTGGCACTTACTGAAGGGCCAAGTATCCACAACACCACATCCAGCACCCAGCAGAAGCTCTTCCCAGGTTGTGGGGGGAGGGTGTGTGGCCAGCCATTTCTATTGAAGCCACCCTTGAGGAGCTGTCCCGCAGAGAACAGAGCTCTCACCCACCAGCAAGGACAAGCCCTGGCTGTCCACTAGCACTAAACAACACAGCCCCTAGGCCTCTGGGCTCCCTGGAGCAGACCCAGAGCCATCACACAAATGAAAACTGCTTCCACACAAGCACGCACAGGGTGGGTGGTTGACAGTCTCAAGGCCACCGTGAGAACAGGCTAATTAGGAGAACAGCACCAGGCTTCAGAAGAAAGGGGATGTGGCTTCAGTAAATGCTCTTTTCACAAATGAAGCGACATCTTTTGATCTCCTAATTCTCTGGCAGCCTGAAAGGCAACTGTAAGGCACCCACAGAATGGAAGTTCCATAAGAGCCAGTGCTGAGAAACTAAGTCCTAGATGAGCTGTCCAACCCTGGGCCAACCTCTCTGGAGTTAACTTTTCTTTTAGAAAAAGCATCCATGCATTTGTTGTACACTCTTGTGGACCTGGACTATAGATGTGAAAGAGAAAACAGTGGGGATCTGGCACAGTAGTGTTGGCAGAATCAGGACACGGCATCAGTGCAAACCAGCAGGCCAGGAAGAACTGTCACCACACTTCATTTTCCATCCTACCAGTGCCTTCCTGATTCCCTCCTCTTCCTTCTTTTTTAAGATTCAGGTCTCGGAGCTTGGTGAGCACTAGTGGAACACAGAACCAGACGGCTGATCTTTAATTCGGCACTGACCACACTCCACTGGGCTCAAAACTGGCCGCACACACTCACACATCTCACTCAGCAGCCTGAAGGGCAACTGCAAGGCATCCATAGAACAAAAGTTCAGCAAGAGCCAGGGCTGAGCACTAAGTCCCCCAACGAGCCATGCAGACACTCACCTGACAGACAACCACCGTGTTCCCAAATGGCCTGGGTGATGGTGGGGAGGAAAGGCACAGGAGGGTAGGTGCAGACGGAAGCTACAGTCCACAGGCACAAAGGCCAGTGGATGAGAGGCCTGCAGGGTTGGTGGTGCAAGGGCCACACCCTGTCCTCTGAAGGACATCTGCCACACAGGCAGATGTAAAGGCGCTAACATGTAGACAGGTGGCCAAGCTAGTGGCACAGACAGAGGCCCCCAGGGTGGGTCATGGACCCCTCAGTAGTTAAGCTCTTGAAGCTACCAAGCCTCCACTGAACCTCCATGCCCAGACTGAACCTTTCACAGCTAGCTGCCCAGCTGGGCAGCTGCTGAGAGGGGCTGAGCTCCAACTCCCCAGTGGGTCCCACGAGGGTTAAATGGGATGAGACTCTTATATCTGACCCAGTGCCCAAATTGCAACTCAAATCCACTTATTCATCAGCCTGCCGATCTTGCCTAGGGTGTGCTCTTATCTGATCCAACACAGGAGGTTCTGCGTGCCTGCGGCAGCATGTGCCACAGGTCTCCCACCACTGGTACGCACCCTGTAGAAGCCCCCACCATCAGCATTTTCTTTTGGTGCTGTCAGTCTCCATTCTCCTGGGAAGTACCACGATGACACGTGTGACTTGAGGCACTGAGCCCAGGCCCCGGTGACAAAAGCTGGAGGTGGACAAGAGGCTGACGGTACAGCCTCTGTGTGATGCCAGGGAGCAGAGCCCAACACAGGCACAAAGGCCAGTGGATGAGAGACCATGGCCAATAGGCCACAGTGAAACCTGAGGTTCATGGACACTGGTAAACGCCTCTCTGAGGTACTGAGGAGCAGCCCCCTTTGCCACAGAAACGCATGCACACAAGAGACCCTGGGGTAAACCTGGTGCATGCTTGTAATCCCAGCACTCAGGAGGCTGAGGCAGGAGGATTGTTGTGAGTTCGAGACCAGCCTGAGCTACAAAGTGAGCTTAAAGCCAGCCTGAACTGCATAGCAAGACCCTGTCTCAAAAAGACAAAAAAAAAAAAAAAAAAAAAAAAAAAAAAAAAAAAAAAGAGAGACCCTGGGGTCCATACCAGTACAGAACACAAAAAGATTAATCTTCAGTTGTAAGATTAAAAAAAAAAAATTGTGGTACTGAGAATCAAACCTAGGGGCACCCATACCACTGAGCTACATACATTTCCAGCCCTCTTTTTATTTTTTATTTTGAAACTGGGTCTCACTAAGGTGCCCATGCAGGACTTGAACTTGCAATCTGCCTCCAAATGGCAGATACACAGGTATTCACTGACATACCCAGCTAAGACAAATATTTTGAAAGATAACAGATTTCAATTGTCCACTCAAGGGAGAAAGTTAATTCACACACCCATTCATTACATATAAACCTGGTGCCTATGAACCACAGGTACCTTTTGGCATTTTGTGCGTCCCTTTAAAAAAATGGCTGAGGAGTTTTGAGATGGATCCTTTCTGAGACAGGGTGCGGATGTCAAGCAGGCCACTTCTCAGGCATGCAACTGAGAGAAAAAAGCATTTTAAATGCTGAGGTACTCAGGTTCACTAACTCAATTCTTTCCCTGATTCTTGTTATAAACCAAATTGGACAAAAACTGAATCAAATCTCCCTATGAGTCAACACTGATCGTAACCACTGAATTTGAACCCAAACAGAAAGCTCCCGGTTACAGTTCCAGCTACTCAGGAGGCTGAGGTAGGAAGACTGAATGTTTGAGACTAGTCTGAGAAACCTACCAAGACCAGACTGCCTCAACGTGAGAGGTAAGAAGCCTAAAGGTATAGCTCAGTGGCAGAGTCAATTCCTAACATCCAAGAAACTCTGGCTTTGAGCTCCAGTAATGAAAAAAGAAAGGATTTTTGACCCTCCTGCCCAGCAAACTGGACACACCAAGGTAAGACTGGAGGGATGTAATGTCCAGGAGGAAGAAACGCGCCTGGAGTATGCAGACAAGTCCATACAGAGAAATCCGGCCAGAGCCACTGCGGGCAGAGGTACAAATCCCTAACTTCACAGTGAGGAACAGGGGCCCAATTTTCCTCCCAAATTCCACTCCTCAAAGCACAACGCCTCTGAGCCCCTCTTTCCCCTCAATCTTTGTCCTGAGGGGCCTCTACAGGCAGAATAAGGCAACACGGACAGCAAAGGCACACTCTTAGTCCAAGTCAGTTTCAGGATGAATCTGCCCCAAACCTTAGCACATGCATCAGCCCGGTCATCTCAGGAGACATAGGTCCTGAGCTTCCCAGCCTGCAAACCAGGGGTGCGCAGTTCCACAGGGAGGCTGAGGGCACCCACCCTGGCATGGCAGGGCCTAGGCAGACCACTGCCACCCCTGCTCAGGGGCTCCACCTGGAGACCTTCAGTCAGGCCCAAGGGTTGTGGCAGGAGGACCCTGAAGCTGGCCTGGGTCTCTGCCTCTTAGCCCAGCGGGCTCTAAGTTTCCTCAGTTTCTCTGTCTGCACCACCAGCCCTGCTGGGTCAGCCAGAAGAAACAAACACCAGCTATCCTGTGCTGCTCCAGCTCCTCAGAGCTGAGCGAAGGTGGGCACATGGCCCATGGGGCTTACATTCCAGAGGGGCCCCCAGAGCCCAATGCAGAGCAGTCACAGACCCCTTCTGTGCTGAAAGGCAGGACAGATACCCCTCCTCCATCACAAAAGCAGCTGGAGCTAAGCAGGTGTGCTCAGGAAGCCCTAACAGGCTGCTTTGGGGAGCACACAGAAATCTCCACCTAGTGCTTTTCATCGAAAGCCATCTGATCTGGATGCACACCACTGGCCTCTAGGCCTCCAGGGCACAGATCAGCACACAAACCCAGAGTTCATAGGGAGCAGAGTAGATATTTGAGGATGCTATTGCCCAAGTTCCACTTCCACATCATCCTCTTCTGCTTCACTCTGACTCTGACCGAAGCCAGCTGGGGCGGAGACTAGCATGAAAGCCTCCCTTAGTTTCCGCTCCCCATCTCAGGGCCCAGCCGTGGGACTGTGTGCACTGAGGACCAAATGACTGAGGACTACCTGCATGAAGCCAACTGTAGGCCAGGCACAGAGGAGCCTGTCCCAGTCAATGCCCACAACAAGCTAGAAAGCAGACACTGAGAGGCCAGGGGAGGCTGAGCAATTGGCGAGAGATTTCAAGGGCAGGGAAATCGGTCAAGGCCCAGGCTTGTCACCACCCACTGGCCCCTTCCAAAGGTGCTGACCACTCAGTTTTGCACAAAGCTACCTCACCATTCTAAAAACATCTTAAGAAACTTCACCTCCATCAAATTCACACTCCACCTCTGCTGGAAGGATAGCCAGAGTCCAACCCCAGAACAGATCTCAGTCACCACTCCTGTCATCTGGTTTCCACTAGGGGCCACGTGAGGTAGTTGCACACACACTGTCCCACTTAATACTCAAACAGCTCAGAGAGGCAGTGGATACCAGCTCTGGATTATCCAGGACAATCCTGATTCAGCAAGCAGACACAGACGTGTTCAAGATTACAGGGGGCCAGGAGGCAGAGCCAGGGGCTGGGTTTATAACCAGAGTTGGAAGTGGCCAGAGCCAGTAGTAGAAGACACCTAAAAGGGGCCTGTCTTGCTCTTCCTGCTTCAGCCTTCTCCCCTCCAGAGCATACCCTCATCATCCCTGCCCCTTGCTGATGGCAGGATCTGGGACCTAGGGAGAGAGAACATAAGCTCTGACATGGCCTGTGCTGCTATGGAACTGTTACTTGTCCCAGGCTGAGGCTTCTTCTTCACTGTGGAGTTGAACTCCACTGAGGGGAAAGGCAATGTTTGAGCAGGGTGCTCCAGCCCTCAGCACCCATTGCCCCTAGAGCAGCGACAGTGGACAGCCTCAAGCTGTGAAAAGGCAGGGTGGTAAAAGCTGGGCATGGCAGCCACAAGGCCCAGCCCCTGCCCTGACTCTGCCCTTGAGCAAGGACTTCCTCCTCTGGATCCCAGTTCCCTCATCTGCTTTAACAAGAGCACAGACACTTAAAGCCCAAGACTCTGACAGGAGGGTCCTGCTCCAGTCTTCCTCTCTCCCCCCTTCCCTGAACCACCACCACCAGTTGGTCTTAGCAGGCACTGCTGGCAGATGAAGACACCTCTCTTCCCCACCCACCCTTGCCATTACACTGGAGCCCACCAGGAAGTGTATCTCAGGCTTCCCCATTTTATCACCTGTTTTTGCACTCTTGTCTCTGCCACTAACCGTTACACTGGAATGCACCAGGAAGTATATCTCTGGCTTCCCCATTTTACCACCTATTTTTTACGCTCTTGTCCCTGCCACTAACAAAGCTCTAAGCTGCTTGGCTGGTCCCCAATGATAGAGGGAGAGGCATCAGACCAGATTATTCCATGGTCATCATGTGCAAGCCCCCGCCAGGGCCTTTGGAAATGCATGCGCTCAGCTGAGCCCAGACCTCTAGAGCTAAGTCAAGTATGGGAAGCACTCTTACCGATTTATCAGCCAGAAACCCCCTAATCCAAGGCTTCTGCTGGACTCACTACAAAAATAGTCCAACATTAACCTTCAGAACTTTCTAGAAGCCTGCCACTGAATATCACAGCAGGATCCAAAATGTGCATGGCAAAGGGAAATCCAGGCACAAGTCACCTAGGGAACCTCTCCAGTCTCAACGGAGTCCAGGCAGCTCTCTAAATTCTTCTTCTTCTCCTTCTTCTTTTTTTAATATACTTGGTACTGTGCCTCATTTCAGAGCTCCTCCCCAGTGTGGGGATTACAGGCATGCACCACCATGTCTGGTCTCAGTGGCTAGTTCAGCATGCCCAGGGGTGGCGCCAGCACAGCATATGGTGCCTGGGATCAAACCCCTGTCCCTGTGCTTGCCTAAGCAAGCACTTCGTCCACTGAACTATCTCCCCAGCCCTTAGCTCTCCAAATTCTGCCACCTATCCTCGTCCCTTGCATTTGGGGACCTCCACTCTCCCCTCCCCACAAATGCTGATTATATACCTGCCACCATCAGATGCCAATGATGACCTGACAGGCTACCTGCCTGCCCCCTTCGAGGGCCTATATCCATGCTCAGAAAACATCTTCTCTCGCCCTCTCTTCTTGACATTTCTTCCACTTGAAAAGTAAAGGAACCTTTCCAAAAAAAAATCTTTAGTTTTTTAATAAGCTTTTCAATTCTTTTAATGGTTAGAGATTATCTTAAATATTTATAAAAATCACTCTCAGCAACACTTCTTTAAGCAAACCTCGTCAACTAGATTATTTATATATTTATGAACACAATGCTCAAGGAGCAGATGGCAGCTCATAAGCCTTCACTATGAGGGGAAAAACCAATGGGCCAGCATGCAACTCGGAGCCTCGCCATCTACTCTTCCGACAAGCTCCGGTGGAAGCTTCTTCCACTCAATGGAGCAGCACACTTGGACCTCAGAAGAAGGCTTCAGGGCTGATTCCCAAGGGAAGCTGGCACCATGAGTGGTGGCAGAGCTACAGGACCTGGGCAGGGCCAAGTGATGCCCATGCTAGGGAGGAACAGACTCTCAGAGCATAGACATATTGTGCCTAAAGTCTCCATATAGCTTCTGTGTGGATCCCCACAATCTCCCAGGTGACTATCACCAGAGTTTACATGAAAGATGAAGATGGCCCAAAGGGAGAAAAGCTGTGGCCCAAGGTCAGAAAACCAAAGAACAGTAGCATCAGGGTGTGGACCCTAGCAGCCCCAGCCCTAAGCTCATTCTGTTGCTGCCCCCAGAATCAGACAGGCTAGATCTGAGGCATCTCAGCTCCAGAGTTACCTCTCTTACCTGGACTCTCATCAAAGACTCAACTCCCAGGGTTCCACCATGTGACAGGGGCTTTATCAACTTGAGAACCCAGGGAAGTCTAGTTCTGGCTGCAAGCAGGCAGGAGGGGATGAGAATAAAGGTCACAAAAAACTTGGAATGAGTGTCATAGACACACAGAGATGACTGCAGGACAGAGACAGAAACAGGCAAAGTACTGGTCTACCCTAAACTATGGGTGAACAGCAAGATGGCAATGACAGTCTTCCACAGCCTTTATCACAAGCCCCACAGGGAGGGGCCCTACCACCACCTGACTGACTTCACTCAGGAAGATAGCCTCAGGGTAAGAACTGCTGCTCACTGGACAGGTGACAGGAAGTAGAGCCGAGGGGCGCTCTGGGCTACACTTACACAGCTGCACCCAGGGAGCAACACACACCCAGGACCTACCTACTCATTTTACAGATGGGAAGTAAAGGTTCCAGAGCTGAAGAAACATGGTCTCACCCACACACTAGCAGTGAGAGGAAACTCCTGTGAATGTGGGTCTCACTGTTAGGAGTCTAGAGAGACAGATGGGGTCAAGGTGATTCTACCTCTCTAGAGATAGGAAACAGGGCTCAGAGGCTGTGGTCAGCACACAGCTACAGAGTGCTGATCATAAATTTGGGGTTTCACCTGCACAGCACTGTCTCAAGATGGTTTTGTTGCCAGCCAAGTTCCAGACTGCTGAGCCACGTGGATAGTGGTCTCTTCAATCAAAGAGATGGCAGTAATGCTGAGTATGGGGCCACAAACCTACCAGTACCAGTGTCCCCTGGGAGTCCTCCCTCTGTGCACTCCTTGGAAACTGATGTAAAAGCATCAGCACCAATTACCCATGGGGAGAGCCAAAAGACAATTTCAAGGTCACTAAAGCCAGTGCCCTGACCTTGAGATGTACACAGACTACACCTCAGTGAGGGCAAAGCCATGACTGTTCTTCCTTCTGTCAAAAAGCATGAACCACACTTGCAGCATAAGCCAGGTGGCATCAGGTGTCAAGAGGCAGAAACGCCACTCACAATGTAGCAAACCCAAGACAGAAGGTCAGCCCTGAAGGTTGCTGAGGGTCTTGGGCAAGTCCTGGATTCTCTGTAAGTCTAAGTAAAAGAGAATAAATAACTTTACCCCCCCAGGCAGCTGTGGCCACAGCATGAGGGGTTTCAAACGAATGTGCACAAGCTCAAACTGCAGCTTCCTGCTGCCTCCTAAAATACCCATAGCACTCAGACTCATCTCCTGCCCACCACCCCCCTTGCTGCTAGGGTCTGCAGCGGGCTTTGGGAGTTCAGAAAGGAGAGGGGAGGCAGTGAGAGAAGCAACATTTCCCAAAGTGAAAAGCACAAATGCATCCTGAGCTCTTATCCAAAAGGCATTTCCAAGTACAGTATTACACTCCAACACACACACACGCACACACACGCACAGGCACGCACGCACACACGCAGGCACGCACACACGCACGCATACACATGCACACACAGCAGGCTGTCCCTCCTGTACTAAAACCCCAAAGAGGATCTAGAGCAGGCAAATGACAATATGGCTCTCCAGGAAGAACACCCAGGCCAGCTGACCACTTCTGCAAGCCTGAAAACCCACCTCTTCCCAGCTTCCTCCACAATTACAGGAAGCCCTGGGTCTGGGAAATCATCCCAGCTGGCAGTGTGGCAGCCCCCTCAGCCATCATCCCGCGGTGGCAATCAAGACGATGCTAGTTTTTTATTACCATGGGGTGCACGCTTAAAGATTGGGGAGGGGGTCCTCAGAGTCAGAGATAAGGCTCCTTCCTCACTTGGAGTCCTACCTCCCCAGGAGGAGCTTCCTAGGAGGGAGGGTGGGGCACACGGAACCAAGGTGGTAAAACATGGCTTTCTGGGGACTGGGGATGCTGGCCACTGGGCAGGGATGTTGAGATGGTTGTGCCAACTGGCTTCCTCCAGATTCACTGGTGGCCCATACAATGCACAGCCCCCCCTAGGGAGGGCACCTCCCTGGCTCCACTTTTGCTTCTGACTGACCAGAACCTTGACTCCCTGTGCCCCCTCCAAACCAGGGAAACCAACCACATTTCCTCCAGGCCCAATCATAGCTGCCCATTTCACAGACCACAGAGTAAGGCTCAGAGAGGTTTTCAACTGCAACAAGGTCACAAAGCTGGTAAGGGTCAAGGACCTAGAATTAAATCCAGAAGCAGCAGCAGGTTGGGGACCAGGCACCTCCCCCTACAGTGGTGGCCTCCAGCATGGGAAGTCCTGGTTCCTCTTTTCTTCCAACCTCAGCAGAGGACACACAGGTTCCTTCCAGACCCTCTGTGTGAGAATGAACACACACACACACAGTCTCTAATCCCAGCACTTGGAGGCTGAGGTAGAGAGATCACTATGAGTTCGAGACCAGCCTGGGCTACACAGTTCAAGGCCAGGGTGAACCTCAGAGCAAGCCCCCTGCCTTCAAAAAAAGAGACAGAGACAGAGAGAGGGGAGGGGTAATGAGAAGGTAGAGGGCAAGGAGGAAGTGCTCTCTGAACACATGCTGGTGGCAGCGTCTACCCCAGAAGGAAGTCTCCAGGCCAAAGGAGGTTTTGCTCACCCTCCAGTTCCTCATTCCAAGTGCCTGGCCTCCTAACCCACCCCCCATGAAGTTGGCCGGAGGGCAGCGTGCAGGGGCTCGGCGGCACCTGGATCCAAGGATGTCCGCCCCGGCGGGGGAGGGGACTCCCGACTTCGCGCCCTGCCCGCGGGCTGCACCGGCTTTGGCCCCGAGCCTCCCCGGCCCTACCCTGCCCTCGGCTAGCGGCCCCCGCGAGCCCAGCCCCGCAGCCGCACCTACCTGAGGCGACGCCGGGCGGGCCAGCAGCGGGAGCCCTGGGCGCCGCGCCGTTTCCGGGTGGGCGGCTCGCGCGTCACCGCCACAGGTTCGCGAGCGGCCCGGTGCGGCGCAGCGAAGGCAGCAGCGCCGCGGCCCCGGCCAGTGCCAGGCGAGAAATAACTATAAAAGGAAGCGGCGCCGCGAGAAGGAAGAGGAAGCGCTGTTTACCTTCCCGAAGCCGAGCGCCGCGCTCGCACAAAAGGACGACGCTCGCGACGCGCCGCCCCCCGCAGCCGCCCGCCGCCCGCGCCCCGCGTCAGCGCGCCGGGGCCCGCCCCGCCGCCCGCGCCCCCGGCCCGCAGCGCGACCTTGGGCGAGTCGTGGCCGCGGGTGGGTGGGGAGAGCCCGGCCCAAGGTCACAGCCGCTGGCCTCCCGCCACCTGGACTTGCACGCCCACCTCGCTGCGGGCCTCCAGGGATATGTGCATACGACCTTCTGCTTTCTACACACCCTCCTGGGGACCTACTAAGTGCCGGGACTCTTCTAGGCCCGGGGCAGTGCCTAGGGTCAGTGATGCTAAGCTTATAAGCTCCGAGAGGATAGTAAACGAGTAGGGCGGGGAGGAGCCCAATGTGAGTGCCCAAGGAATGGGGGCTTCAGTGTGAAGTTCTCAGATGGAGTCGGAGCCCAGGTGGAGGACAATGTCCTCTGCGGAGCGGGACTCGCTCATGAAGCATCTTTGCTCTCCCTGGAACCGAGCCTATCCTGATCCTGAAATGCAGGCAGATTTCATAGGAACACAGAAGTGCTCTCTGAAATATGTCTCATGAGTGGCACCAGAGGGTTCCATCAGACCCTCTCTTCTCCTCTTCTCACCCTCTAGCCATACCCAGCAATACTGAGTGCTAGCTGGATTGTAGTCCATTTCTTTCTTGGACAAACTTGGCCGGTCTAGAGACGGGAGTTGGGGCATGGAGATGACGGCCCTCAAGGGCTTCTGGGCCCAAGGGTGACAGGTGCCCTGTGAGACAGTGGCTACAGGAAACCAGCAGTGGTGTCCTGAAAGGACCGCGCAGGGAAGGTGTGCGCTGCATTTGGAAGGGAGCCGACTGAAAAGATCGCTAAAGAGAGGAGAAAACCCTAGAAGTTTTGGGTCACATTTGGGCAGAGGGAAATCAAGGCCAAGGTCAAAGCCAGCAAATTCAGACCCTTCTCACCATCCACCCTCTGTGTTGCCCTGGGTCAGCCGCTAAGCCTCCCAGAGTGTTAATATTTTCATCCCCAAAAGAGGGAACTGATGCCTGGCTTGCCCTGGAGTGGGAAGTAGGTTCGGACAGCTAATGAACTTGAAGAGAAGTAGTGGGGAAAAGGTTCAGATAGGGTAAAATGACCTGGGCCACTCTGGAAAAGCATTAATAATACAAAAAAATAAAATAAATAATAATGAACACATACCAGGTGCTACTGTACCCACCTCAGGTAATTCAAAACAGCCCTATGAAGAAGCTTGGCATGAGACCCCGGAGCAGGGAGAACAAAAGAATCCACCTGAGGTCATACAGATTGGGTGCAAGCAGGGCTAGGCATGAACCCCATTGTCTAACTGCAAAATGGGCCTCGCCCACTCGGATCCTTAGTTTTTCACACGTGTAATGGAATGGGGAGCAGTTGCTTCACTAGACTATGGTGAGGTTCAAGTGAAATGGCACACGGCAGCACTCATGGTATCCAGGAGAGAGCTAGCCATCACCTTTCTTGCCATCACTACCATCTACCAATTCCTGTTGTAGAGCACACAGACAGGGAATTTTCCAGCAAGCATGGATCTGCAGCTTAAATGTAACACTGCGGAAAACTGGGTAACAGCTGAAAGTCCGGGTCTCCCTGAGCCTGCAATCTGCACATTCACCCTGCAATCTATACATACACCCCAATGTCTCCCCTGTAAGTAAGTGCCTCTTAGAGAGCTCAGTCCTCATCCACATATAAAGTGAGACTGAGAATGAACTTGGCTTCTTCGATCAGATCCTGATCAATCTGACACAGTGGGAAACTGGAGCATCAACTCTGACAACAGAAGACATTCCATGGGGTATGTTGTTTTTGGAGTCCAGAAGGCTTGCCTGCTTTTCTCACTTTGCCACCCTCACCAAGTTATTTAACTTCTGACCCTATAATTTCCTCATCTGTAAAATGGGGGTAATAATATTACCTTCTAGGATTGGGAGAACAATGAAAGATTATGAATTTTTAATGTGCCATTAACTATGAAACCAGGTTTTTGTTTCAGTGTTAGAACCTGCATCTCTCATGGCACAAGTACTCCACACATCTTTTAAGCAAAAGTGCAGTTTCTTTCACATGAGCAAAAGCCCTTCAAAAGTTCAACTCTAAAATATATTTCCTGGGCTGAGGAGATAGCTCAGTGGTCTCTGTGCCTGCCTGGCAAGCACAAGGACTGGGTTCAATCCCCAGTAACATTCTGTGCTCACCCAAGCAGGCCACTAAGACTGGGAACACCCCTGCAATCCTAGCACTGGGAAGGATGAGACAGGAGGATCACTACAAGTCCAAGCTGCATAGTGAGATACCATACCAAATAAATAATTTCTTTTAATTTTTTTTTTTTAAACATTTCCCAGTGGAGTTTTGCAACATGTGAAGGTAAGGTGGAAGTGAAGTGAAGCAGGGACACAAGTCCTTCTGGGCAGTATTTTGCACTTAAGCAGACTCCATGCCCCTTTACAATGACAATAAACTCTGGACCAGCCTATCTGCCAGCCTGCCAGGCTCCCCACACCAACCCCTGGGAACCCAGACCTGCTGCCAGCCAGCAGGAGCTGCCCTTCCTAGTTGCAGCAAGCCATGTATAAGGTGCTGATGATGGTTCAGCTGATCCTCAGGCTGGGGTGCTGGGTCAGAAAGAATGGCCCACCCTGGTAGAGAGGCTGTTCTGAGCCAGAGGGTCCTTACTGAGACACAAAGAACCCAGGGCTTCCTAACCAGAGTGAGGGATTTCTGACCTGAAGGAGAAAACTATGGGGAGTAGTGCTTAGTGAGGTACAGGGTTTCCTATGGGGGAGACAAAAATATTTTGGAATTAAGCTGGGTGTAGTGGTGAATGCTTATGATCACAGGACTAGGAGGCTGAGGCAGGAGGATCACAAGATTAAACTCAGCCTGAACAACTTAGAAAGACTGTCTAAAAAAAATATGGGCTGTGGCCAGCCAGATAACACACTGGACTAAAGCAGCTGCTTAGGCAGATGCAAGGGCCAGGGTTCGATCCCCCATGCACCATGCTGGCCCTGCCCTGGGGTGCACTGAGACTGGGTGTAGTGGGCGCCTATAATCCCAGTGTGTGTAGTAAGACCCTGTAATAATGTGTGTGTGTGTGTGTGTGTGTGTGTGTGTGTGTGTGTGTGTGTGTGTGTCCTGGAATCAATCCCAGGTATGGCACAGGGTAGGAATTAAATCAAGGTGGTGATTCTCAGTGAATGTTCTAAGTATCACTGATTGGTTCCTCTGGAAGTGATAAACTACATGTTATATGTGTTTCACTTGCATTTTTTAAAAAAGAAAATAACAGGGAAAGCACAAAGATGGTAGACTGGTGAGCAGCAGACAAAGTGCCTCTCTGAGTGCTGCCATCCAGATGCCAGAATATAGTAACCTGAGGAGGACGAAAGGGAGGCAAGTGGGTCCCCTGGTCCTAGGAAGGATCTGAGGTGAAAATAGAAGCCCACAGAGAGAGTTTATTGAAGAGAAACTTCACCAAAAAGATGAAGGTAGACAACAGTGCCTTCTGCTTCAGACAGGACTCGCCATTCAAGAGGAGAAATTCAAACCTGCAGACACACAGTGTCTGCTCGTGGCCCCAGGGCATCCACAAAGAGACACACAGTGGAGGGTGCAATGAAAGTGAAGGACTACACGAGGGATCTGGCAGTGAGTGCTGAGGCTGAGTCCTCCCACACCAGAGAGCAACTGGCCAGGAGGCATCTTGGAAAGGGGCTGGCTGAGCTCAGAACTCAGAGCAGCTTCCAGCCCCATCTAGCAGCCCCCTGCTGGGCTCCGGCCCACAGACAACATGCTGACAGCTAACAGCTACAAGTTGAATGAGTATAGTCTTGGGCAGAAGGTGCAGGCTTGTTGAGATTATCCAGTATCGCCCCAAAAGCTATGAGCTCGCTGGGGTAAATTAACACACATCAGGATACTGTCTCTGCACGTTGTCTACCAGTGACAGCAGAGACATAGCTGGAAGTGGGTCTCTTTCTCCCCCTTCCTTCCTCTCCCTCTCCCTCTCCCTCTCTCCTTTGTGGTGGTTTCATTTTTGTTTTTTTCCCTCCTTATTGTCAGATCTTGTTTTTAATGTGAGTGTGAATGTGGTTTCTAGCCTCTTAGTAGTTTTTGTTCTATTCTGTTCTTTTTATCTCTTCCTACTCTCATTCCCTCCAGTTTTCTGTACCAGTGTCCTCTTTGTCTTCCAGCCTTACTTGTAATCTCTCCCTCTTCTTTTTTTTTTTTGTCTTTTTGAGACAGGGTCTCACTATGCAATTCAAGCTGGCCTTAAGCTCACTTTGTAGGTCAGGCTGGTCTCGAACTCACAACAATCCTCCTGCCTCAGCCTCCCCAGTGCTGGGATTACAGGCATGCGCCACCACGCCCGGCTACCCTCCCTCTTCTTGTACCTCTTTATTTTTTCCCTAACACCTCTTAAATGTTAACCCCTGGGAAAAATTTACATATTAAGGATTGTACCTTAATATGTAAATTTTCTGGACTTTTTATTTTTAATATCTACTTATATAACATAAATTTAGTTCATCTAGTTAAAGGTGAAAAATTAATGGTTACCTCACTTTGTCATTTTCTAGGCCATGAATAATCCTACTATTATTGATGATGGTACCACCTTAGCCAAAAGTGACCTAATTGTTCTAAATAACTATTCTTCCTGGTATTCCAAGATTGAGGTTGATTAAGGGTCATGTCAAAGAAAATAGTGCCAAACAGACAGTAAATTTTCATCTCCAAGAAGTTGAAGATGTAGGACCTTGCAATACCCTCAAACTTCAAAAACCAGTTTCACCTGGAAGATACCTCAGAGAAGGACTCACTTCCTAAGGGTTCTAAATACTAGCAATAAAAATCAACCATAGGAAATTTACAGCATCATTCCAGAAATTAAACAAAAAAAAAAAAAAGAAAAGAAAATGAGAAGACACTTAAACAAGCTGAAACCTCAGACATTCAGTTTACCACAGGCAAACTCCAAAGGCAAGAAGATAGGAAGATCCAAAAGCCACCTGTCTGGTCTTTCTGAAGTGGTCACACCAAAGCAGTTCAGTGAGGCTCTAGAAAAAAAATCAGACCAAAACATTAGAGGAACTTAAGAAAATTTATGGAAGCTATGAATGCTCAGCAGAGGAAAGAAATAGGATGCATAAGGCAGATTCATTCAGATATTGAAGAACATAAAAACTCCATTGAAAGTATCTGCAGCAGATTAAGCCAATGTGAGGAAAGGCTCTTAGATAGAAAAGACAGGCTTGCATTCAGTGATTGCAAAAAGAAAAATGCCTTAAATATGGCAAGCAACTAGGAGAAATCAATCCAGCAGCTGCTAGATGAGCAAAGAAGAATAACTTAAGACTGATTGGAGTAAAAGGATAGGAAATAGAACAAATGATATACATATAAAAAATGTTCATAGATGCCATGGCAGAAAAATTCCCTGGTAAGGAAAAAGAATTTGACATTCGGATAAGTGAGGCATAAAGAACTCTAATCAGCCATGATGAAAAAACTATATAGCCAAGCATATCATAATCAAGATTCCAGAAACTCAATGTAAGTGTTTAGAGCTTGACCAGAAGGAATCCAGCTCATTCCCCTGTAGTAAGGGACCAATAATTGGTGCACAAATGGGGAAATTGGTAAGTAGGTTGGCCAGAGAACTCCAGGTACTTGGCCCATCACTGTACATGAAATGAAGCACTTGGAACCTGGCAATTGGGCTGACCAGAGGAACACAGGGTAAATCTACTCCAACAAGGGGAAACACTTTGTATACAAACTCCTAATTTATGATTTGTTCTGTTACATAACCACAGACTTTGCTCCTGTGGGTTAGAGTACAAAGCCAATAGTTATCAAAGTTTTTCAATCTCTAAATTTGGCTTGATGTTATTATTATTACTAATTATACTACTGTAGCTAGGGTACCAGATCTATTTTAACCACTTTTTCTCCCTTGGATAACAATTTTGGAAAGTACTGGGGTAATAATCTCACCATAGTCCTACATCTAAAGACAGAGGACAGTGCCAAATGGAAGCAAACATCCTACTCTCAATTAACTGGGAAGGCAGGATCTTGGGAAAGATACAAACCAAAAATGTTTGGCACACAGAAGATATCCCTGAAGAAGACTCTTCCTAGAATGGCACTGATATGGCTACCTACTATCAAAATTTCACAAAAATTATCAAGGAAATCAAAATAAAGAGTTCATTCCGAAATAGAAAATGACAAGATGAGAGAAAATGCAAATCTCTGGTCCTCAGCCCACCCAGAAAAATGAGACATCAACACAGAAGAGATTGGAAGTCACAGACCTAAAATCTCTAAAGTGATAGCAATGGAAGTAATGAAACAATTCCAGGTGGGTACAGAGGACATCAGATCAGAAATAATCTTTCAGGTAAAAAGAAATAAAAATCATAACAAAAGAATTGATTGGCATATCTAAGGAAGACATTGATAAAAAAAATAGAGGAGCACTGAAAAATTTTTGAATGAACATATATAAATGAACAGTTGGAAAGAAATAAAAGGCATGGAACAGATTCAAACAGATAACCAGGGAATTAAAAATTCCATTAAAAGCTGGAAAAACCATTTGAATGAAGCTGAAGGTAGACTGTCAGGTCTTGAAGATATTATTTCAGCTAGTGCAGGAAAGGAAAGATATCTCTAAGATTTTTCTCTCTCTCTTTCTCTCTTAAATTTATTTCTTTGATACTGGGTCTCACTATGCAGGATAAACTCATAGTAATTCTTCTGTCTCAGCCTCCTCAGTACTGGAATTGCAGACATGCACCAACACACCTGATTTTGGGGCCAGCATGACATTCGGGGGCCAGCATAGCATGTGGTACCAGGGATTGAACTTGGGTCCTTGTGCTTGCCTAGTAGATACTTAAGACTACCAAGCTATCTCCCAAGACCCAAGATCTCTTAAAAAGAACAAGGAACCAGAAAATAATAATTCAACAGCTACAAGATGACACAAAGATGAACAACATAAGACTGATATGTGTCAATTAAAAAGAAGTCAACAAAAATGACATAAAAAAGATTATTTGTAGGAGTCATAGCTGAAAATTTTCCAAGCATGGGAAAAGAATCTGACATACAGGTAAGTGAATAATGTAGAATTCCAATTACTATCAACCCAAATAAATCTACACCTAGACATATAATATTCAAAGTTCAACAAATAAAGCACAAGAACAAAAACTAAACTCACTAAGAGAAAAATTAGAGAAACAACACCCTTCATAATAGCATCACCCAAAATGAAATACTTAGGAATTCAACTAACAAAGGAAGTAAAAGATCTATACAATGAAAATTACAATATTCTAAAAAAGAAACCAAGGAATATTTCTGAAAGTGAAAAGACATTCTTTGCTCATGGATAGAAAGAACAAGCATTGTGAAAATAGTTATACCCTCAAAACTGCAACACAGATTTTTCACAATCCCAATCAAAATACAATCAACATTCCTCAAAGATCTAGAAAAAACATTTGTAAAATTCATTTGAAGCCAGAAAAGATCTAGAACAGCAAAGGGAATCCTGGTCAACAAAGGCAAGTCAAGAAGCATCACAATTCCTGACTTGAAAGTATACTGCAAAGCTACAGATGAAATCAGCATTGTACTGGCAGGAAAAACAGACCCAAGGATCAATGGAACAGATTAGAAGATGCAGACAAAATTACAAACACACTCAGATATCTAATCTTTGATAAAGAAGCCAAACGCATTCATTGAAATAAAGTTAGCCTCTTTAACAAATGGTCCTGAAAAAAAAAACTGGCTTTTGACACGCTGATAACTAAAACTAGGTCTATCACCATACACTAAACTCAAGTCAAAGTAAATTAAATATATAAACATAAAAACAGAAATACTAAATCTACTGGAAAAGAAAGTAGGTAGAATTATGGAAGACATAGGAGTAGGCAGAGAATTCATGAACAAAAACCAATCTGCATAGCAAGTACTTCAAAACTCAATGACTGGGATCTCATCATATTAAAAAGTTTTTCTGGGCCAGGGAGATGGCTCAGTGGAATAAGCACTTCCCTGGCAAGCTCAAGGGCATGAGTTCAATCCCTGGTTCCACCAAAAAAAAAAAAAAAAAGAAAGAAAAAAGTTTTTTTTTTTTAAATTTTGTATTTGTATTTTATTTTATGTATTTATTTATTTTGGTGGAACCAGGGATTGAACTCAGGCCCTTGCACTTGCCAGGGAAGCACTTATTCCACTGTACCATCTCCTCAGCCCCAGAAAAAAAGTTTTTCCACATTAAAAGAAATTACCAACAAACTGAAAAGAAAATCCACAAATTGGGAAAAATATGAAGCAGGAATCACTCAGACAGGACTTCTAGAACACATAAAGAACAACAACAACAACAAAAAAAATCAGGTCTCTAAAATTCAAAGATCCAATCTAAAAATTCGCATCTGAGATGAATATACACTTCTCAGAGGAAGAAATACAAAGGCAAATAAAATATAAAAAATGTTCAACAGCACTAGTCATTCAAGAAATGCAAATTAAAACAACACTCAGAGTCGGGCGTGGTGGCACATGCCTCTAATCCCAGCACTTGGGAGGCTGAGGCAGAAGGATTGTTGTGAGTTCGAGACCAGCCTGAGCTACAAAGTGAGCTTAAGGCCAGCCTGAACTGCATAGTGAGACCCTGTCTCAAAAAAGACAAAAAAACAAACAAACAAAAGAAACACTCAGACTCCGTCTCACCGCAGAAAGAATGACTATCGTGAAGAAATCAACTAATAACAAATGCTGGAGAGGCTATGGGGAAAAATGAACTCGCCTCAACTGTTCTTGGGAGTGTAAACCAGTGCAAACTCTGTGGAAAGCAGAGTGGAGATTCCTCAGAAAACTAAGATTAGAAGTCCCATTTGACCCAGCTATTATATTACCCTTCTGGGAAATATTCTAGAAGAAATAAATCATAATTTCACAGCAATATATGTGCTCCCTGCTTATACCAGCATGATTTGTCATAGCTACACCTTGGAAACAACTTGAATGCCCATCAACTGAGGAACGAATTTTTAAAATAATGTTTTTATACAATGGAGTATTACTCAGCTATAAAGACAGATAAATAAACTTGAGGCTTTGATAGGTAAATGGATGCAACTCAAGGCTATACATGTAAGTGAAATAAATCAGACCCACATGTATAAATATTATATTGTCTCTCTACTTAAAGAATAAATAAAATCTGAAAACTACTATAGATATAGTAAAAAGTAAAAAAAATTGCACAAAAAGAACACACAATTGGGATGAAGGAAAGGAGAAAAGAAGGGGAAAAAGTAAGATAAAAGAATCATGCAGGGCTGGCCAAATAGCTCAGCAGATTAAAGTGCCTGCAAGCAGGTACAGGGACAGGGGTTCAATCCCCTGGCCTGCTGTGCTGGCCCCAACCCCAGGGCACACTGAAATGGCAATTGAGACTGGGCATGGTGGCATAAACCTATAATCCCAGCTCTTGGGAGGCTGCAAACAGGTGGATCACTACCAGGTGTGATCTAGCAGTGAGATTCTGAACACCCTGTAGACCCTTCCCTAAAATACAAAGAAAAAGAAAAGAATCATGTAGTTGCATACATAGGGTAGCTAAGATGATTGAACTACTAATTTCCATCTTGTTTTCAATGTAGCAGTTAGTACTTAAAATGTTTACTCTGATGAATTTTACATGCTTATATACTAATCTGTGCAAGTACATTAAAGAAAACAATGTGCAATATGACAATTACTGTTGAATACCTACTATCTTTTTTTAAAATAGTGTATCATTTCTAATGTCTTACCTATTATTTTTCTATTCTCTTTAAGATAAAAAATAAGAATTGAATATTTAAAGCTGTTTAAAGAAATAAATCACCTGTAAAGGAAAGCCCATGAGAATCACAGTTGTCTTTTCAGCACAAAACCTCAAGTCAAGGATAGCTTGGAGTGAAATATTTCAGATTCTCAAGGAAAACAACCTTCAACCAAGAGTGATGAAACTTACAAAACTGTCTTTCAAAACTGATAGAGAAATAAGATTCCTCCATGACAAAGGACATCTGAGGAAATTTACGACTACCAAATCAGCACTCCACAATATTTTGAAGGACATTTTAGAAAGAGATAACAAGGACCACAATCCAACAGATGGAATCCACCAGGCAAGGCCAACAAGAAAGGAGGAAACAGAGGAGGAAGAAGAAAATAAGCAGGAGCCAACAACAGGAAAATGACAAAACAAGAATTAGTCAATACATTTCAGTTATAACCATCAACGTTCATAGTCTCAATTCACCAATCAAAATACACAGACTAGCAGAATGGATCAAGGATCAAGATCCAACAGTATGCTTCATACAAGAGAAACATTTAATTCAAAAAGAAATTCATAGACTGAAAGTCAAAGGACCAAAAACGTATTCCATGTGAAAGTAACCTCTCCCCAAAAGCAGGGGTGGCTATTCTATTTGCAGACAAAATGAATTTCAGATGATGTATGCTTTAGAGAGATAAAGAAGGTCACTACATCCTTGTTAAGGGAATAGTCTAGGAGGAAAAAATAATAATCATAATAATCATAAATATATATACAACAAATTCCAGTGTACCAATTACATAAAACAAATATTAACAGACATATCACCTAAGCACTAATACAACTGTACTGGGGAATCTCAATACCTCATTGTCACAAAAAGGCAAATCAACTAAACAAAAAGTCAACACTGAAATATTAGAACTAAGCTAAACTTTTGAACAAATGGACTTAGTAGATGTGAACAGAGGGTTCCAATCAACAAATCAGAACATACATTCTTCTTAGATGCACACAGGATATTCTTCAAAGTAGACCACATACTAGCTCATAGATCATGCTTAAGTAAATGCAAAGGAATTGAAATTATCCCATGCCTATTATCAGATGATAGTGCAATGAAAATGGAAGTCAATGGCAAGATAAACCACAGAAACTTTGAAAACACATGAAAATTAAGTAGGACTCTCTTGAACAATGAATGGATCCAGAAGAAATTAAAGAAGAAATTAGACAGTTTGTACAATTAAATGACAATGATGAAACAACATAGTGGAATTTAACAGACACAATGAAAGCAGTCCTAGGAGGAAAATGTGTAGCAGGAAAACAGCAAGTGCAAATAAACAACTAATGGTAAAGCTCAAACTTCTAGAAAAAAGAGCAGGCTAAGCCAAGATGTGGAACAAGGGAGGAAATTATAAAGATCAGAGCAGAAATTAATGCGTTGGAGACTAAGCAAACAACACAAAGAACCAACAAACTCAAGAGCAGGTTCTTTGAAAGACTGAAGAAGACTGACAAACACTTATCCAACCTTATCCCCCCAATGAAAGAAAAGACTCAAATCTACACAATTAGGAATGAAAAGGTTGAAATCAAAATGGAAGCTTGCAGAAATTTAGAAAATCATGTGCACCTACTTTGAAAACTTAGCAGAAGACATGGACATTCAAAACTTAGCAGAGGAAATAGACATATTCCTACATACTTATGAATGACCAAAGCTTCAAGAAGATATAACAGTCCTCAATAAAACAGTATCAATCACTATAATTGAAGATTAATTAAAAACCCATCAACAAAGAAAAGCCCAGGCCCCCACAGAGTCACTGAATTCTGTAAGAAATTTAGACAACATGGCACCATTACTTTTCATACGCTTTAATGAAATTGAAAGAAAAGCAATACTCCCAAATTCATTCCTGATACCCAAACTAGATAATGGCACAACTAAAAAAGCAAACTACAGGTCAAACTCCCTAATGCACACAGGGGCAAAAATCCTCAATTATATATGGCAGATAGTATGCAGCAAATCATCAAGAAGATGTGACCAAGTGTGATTCATTCCCCAGGTTAAGGGACGGTCCAACATATGTAAATCAGCATATTAACAGAGTTGAGGACAAAAATCACATGATCATCTCAGTAGCTGCAGAGTAAGCTTTTGACAAAATCCTGCACCCATACATATAAAAAAATACTATAAAAACTGAAATAGATGGTCTTTATTTCAATCTGATAAAATTCATCTATGACAAACCAACAGCCAACATCATACTAAATGGATAAAAACTGAAAGTTTTCATTTCAAAATCAGGAACAAGACACGGATATCTACTGTCTCCAGTCTTATTCCACATAGTCCTGGAAGCCTTAGCCAGATCAACTAGACAACAAAAAGAAATAATGATAAGAAAGGAAAACGTTCAATTATCATGTGCATATAACATGATGTTCTACATAGAAATCACCAAGAACTCCACTAAAAAACTGCTAGATTTAATAAGCAAATTTAGTAACATAGTGGATACAAAGTTAGCTCTCAAAAATCAGACACCTTCCTGTAGACAAATTCACTGAGAGAAATTAGGGAAACAAAACTTTTCACACAAAAAAGAAAGAAACAAAGAAAAAGAAAAGAAATATAGAGCTATCAAACTAAGGAAGGATGTAAAAGACCTCTACATTAAAAATGACAGTACTCTCAGAAAAGAGATTTGAGGGGGATATCATAAAACAGAAAGATATCCCTTGCATTTGGGTAAGAAGGACCATATAGTGACAATGGCGACACTTCCAAAACTGCTACACAGATGTAATGCAATTCTGATAAAAGGTCAACAGCATATCTCACAGAATTAGAGAGAACAAACCAAAAATGTAATTGGAACCCCAAGAGACCTAGACTAGTAAGGCAGTTCTGGGAAATAAAGGCAAGGCAGTGGGCATCACAATCCCTCATTTGAAATTATACTAAAAAGTTACTGTGATATCTCTTTTAATCATCCTTGCTTTGAAGTTGACATTGTCAGCAACCAGAATAGCTGGGTTCATGTCGCATACAGTATAATTTTCCATCCTTTGACTTTCACTCTGAATTTCCTTTTATGTTGAATGTGTTTCTTATACAAATTATATTGTTGGGTTTTGTTTCTTGATCCACTCTGCTAGTTTACTTCACTTAATTAGTGAATTGAGGCCTGTCATAGTTACTCTTCTCTCATTGCTGGGACAAATACCCAACACCCAAAATGAAGGAAGGAAAGGTTTTTTTAGCTTACAGTTACTGGAGGTTTCAGTCCATACTTGGCTGGCCCAAGGCAGAGTGGTACATGGCAGGGAGCATCAGTTCATGGCAGCGGAACAGCAACAACAACAAAGCAATCACCAAAGAAGGTCTGTCCCTCTGTCTCTTACATTGCATTCAGACTCTCTGCCCCAGGGTGGGGTGTAGTATTCACACCCATAATCCCAGCAGTAATAAGACTCATAATCCTGGCCTTGGATACACATAATCCCAGTGGATTTTGAGCTAATCACAAACTCTAGAAGTCCCCACCCCATGACTACATGAGGCTTTGAGGGGACAACTAGACACAAACCATAACAAGGTCATTTACATTGATGGTTATAACTGATATGTATTGGCTTATCTTTGTCATGTTATTTTCTTGCTGTAGGTTCCCTACTTTTCCCCTCTGTTTAATTGCTTGTCTGTTGAGTGTTTCCTTTCAGTTGTTGTTCTTGGAATTGTGGTCATTTTAATCTCTTTCTAGAATATCATTCAGCACTCTTTGTAGGGTTGGTTTCATGGTCATGAATTTTTTGAGTTATTCTTTGTCATGGAAGGATCTTATCTCTCCACTAAATTTAATAGATAGTTTTGCAGAGTACTTCCATGTGTGTTGAAAATTGTTTTCTTTCAGGACATGAAATACTTCACTCCAAGCTCTTCTTGATTTAATTTTTTTTTTGGGGGGGGGAGGGCCTACAGAGT